>JACXVL010000575.1:0-35687 GCA_014898675.1 Athelia sp. TMB
GTCTATCTCTTTCGAGATACTGAGGCCATGTTTGATGCTTGACCACCGACCGTCATTCTAACAGAAGGGATTGAGTTTTGAGAGAGGAGTGCCCTGACCTGTCCCACCCACCAATCTAGTAGCTGCCCAGTTGCAAATCTCATCGATCAGAGCTCTGCAGTTAAGCAAAGGTCAGATGGATGACCGATATACTTGAGTGCGCACTCACCTGATCTTCGACAGATTCTTCCTCGTGGCACGCTCAAACCGTCCTCCCTGGCTTCCCGACGAGAATGACGCATGCACCTGGCCGACCCATTGTACAATCTGTTGGGCAAATTCTTGAACTGCCACTTTCGCGGTCGATATGCTCTAACAAGCCGTTCGATCAGGTCATTGTATCGAAGCACTTATCACGCACTATTCCTAATCGCAAGACATACGTCAAGGCCTGGATGAGACTGCGAGCGGGGAACGGACTGTCCGGAATGAGTTGCATCACGCTGTCACCGCTCTCCAACGCCGTGCAAACATTGTCCATAATCTTGTCAAGACTTGACTCTGGGTGTGTCAGAGTCCATATGGACAGAGCTTTGAAGAATTTGGGATCCAGTTCCCACGAATCCCACGGGGGTGGTTGCAGCGGGGATAGGCTGTCGGTGCAGCGCCGATCAGACCAATATCATAATGTCTACATCACCATGTTAAAGCGGGACTCACTTGGCTTTATTGTCTCGTTTGAACTTTTCCCATATTGACTGAAATAATCGTTCCAGATATTTAGGCATGTTTGTGATAGCTTGTGGTGGGAGGGCTGAACGTTGAAAACCAGTGCAGTCAAGCAGCGTCTATTCAGAGGCTATTACTACAGCATGCCGATCGCCTTGTTTGCTGTATACAGTTAGCCACGTGGTAAATTTGCGTTCAGATATTCAACTTTGGATGATCAGGCCACGAATAGTCGCAGAACGCAACCTGAATCACGCACATTCAGTCACTGGCCTAGGCAAAACAGGAGTCCGAAGTTAAATCCCAAAAGCGACTCGGGGAGTCGGGACGTCTGTTGACGGTGGTCACGGGGCTCGCGCGGTCCTGCGCGGCGCCGGTCGGACCGACCAGCGCCTCTCTAAGTACTGCAGCCTGCCAGTGTGGACCACTTTCGCTCTTCGACGATCCAAGGTGCCATGCTTAAGCCTTCAAATCTGAGATGATAGCGGTTTTACATATGCATAAGCTGGAGATTCAAGTACGCCTATGGCGTGGCAAGCGCTACCCGTAATTATTCTCTACGCCAGCTCTATGCGTTCCACAAATTTATAATGCGAATCGTTATAATAATATCTCTCTCAGCCGCAATAGCAATTTAACGCAGGTGCTAGATGCACCTCGGTGGCCACAGCCTCCTTCTCGGCATGCCCATGCCAGGCGAGTTCCATCATGTCGTGACTTCGAGGCTATAAAGTAAAAATTTGGCCTCCTGATGCTCTTCTCCACAGCCCATAACTCGAGTTTCACGAACAGGATTCAGCTCGGACGACTCGGCACACGGAGGTTGTGACATTTTGCAGAATGAAGGGATTCGGTGTTTGGCGTTCGTGCGTGCGAGGGCAGGCAGGCCGCACTGACACTAGCAACGCAGGAACAAATTCCCCCACAGCATTCATAAGTGCCAGAGTCCGGACATCAACTTGACAAGAGAAACAGTGTCCGTCGACCACGTCGCCTTGAATGCGTCGCGCTCGCTGCTTTTCGATGTGATCCCGAGTATGTTGCGCACCCGCTGCCCACGCTCAATGACCTGCTCGTCGCGCTGAAACAGTCTTTTTCCTCGCGATCGGCGCAGTGCGCGTGTCTTCTGTGGCACCAAATTGACAGGGACCATAGTTTCATTAGGCTGTACCTTGTTTGGCTCAGGGCTGGTGGTTACTGCGTTCTTGTCATCGCATTCAATGTGGGGCCAGAAAAATTCACAGTCCGAGGAAGCGCCAGCGCTGGGAAATGCGGGTGTTGTGAAGGTCGAATTGGAGTGTAAGCGCGTGTGAGCATGCGAAATGGTCGAAAGGTACAATGCGGACGTAAGATAGAGTTTTAACCGAAGGCTCCAAGGAGGCTCTCTCACCGAGAGAATGATCGCCGCCACTCGATCTCGAACATTTGATGCCATATGGTGGCAAGCATTGATATTGTAAAGATAATAGATACTGTATGGCACCTTCCTTGGTGCGACCCATGCATGTGCCAAGATATGCCTCCATCAATTTTGCTGAGTACAATTTGAAACGTATCATGGATTCCCATTTGTGAAATAGAGAATCTTCGAATCGTTCTGTGGCGAAGCCCCTGATGGATGCTTCAGTGACAGTGCGCACATGCTGAGGATTTTGAGAATGACAATGAGCCTCAGATTTCCTAAATGAGCAGACAGGGCGGTTGACGGGGATACCTATAGTACACACAAATCTGATAGCAGATTGATGTGCATGTAGTGCAGGTGGTGGTTTTGTTCAAGGGTCAATGCCAAACTTGATCGAAGGTTGATCATCGCGGCGGAGGTTTCCGTGAGAAATACCGTATTTGCTTCCGGTCTTTGACAGCACTGAGCCTGGCGAATCTCCATGAGGTTTCAGAGCACGACACCCAGTACTGTAAGCTGGCATATATATTCCTCGCACGATAGACTTCGCGATCCTTTCGGGTATGCTTGGGGCTCTGGGGCCGCGCTGATAATCAGGCACGCAATGAACGAGCGATCAGACTGCCTACAGCTGGACCGGGAATGGTGCTATGCGGGCAATACGCGGGAACTCAATGTGCCTCGCCTCCTTTGCTTCTTAACCTTGAACTGCCATGTCCGGGCTCGCAGCCCCCCTCGATCTGCGCATGCTGGGGCCAATCCATAACTTCGAAACGGAGAGCTTCCTTCGAATCGCTGCGCTTTCTGTGGGGCTTTATGAGTGCGTGTGTTCCTTGATAGTGCTGCAAGTACATCTCACCGCGATCGTGCTGACTCCCTTGTGCGCAGCTATCTTTTAACACTGCCTGCAGAATGGCGGTTTTACAGAGCGCAACGCACGCTGCTGCGGCCGAGGTCCGTGCTTTTTTGATCTCACGTGGCCTCTCCGCTTAATTCTGTCCACTTGCAGCGTTGCCTGCATACTTTTCGTTCTCATCCGCTACATCAGCGTTACGGTATTAATTGTCAGTGCGTATTCTTTCCGTATGATATCTAGCATATTCATGTATTAATCGACGGTTCACGATTACAGGCAACTACGGTTACTTCACGCACAATTTCTCGCCAGAACAATGTCGGCGGTTCTTCCTAATTGCCCCAGCTTTCAAAGGTGCGAGTCCTTCCACTCTGACTGTCCCAGCTTGCCAACATCCTGCGAAATACCAGTAATCCAGGTGATGATCTCCCAGGTCATCCTCGGTATCAGGTTAGTTTCGTGATTCTCACACTTAAATGATCTTACGTGAACCCAATATAGGACATACAACATCTCCCGACGTGCAAGATGGGTCAAAATCTTTTTGATTGCGCTCGGCGTCGTTGTTACGGCTATGGAATGGCTGATCAACTTTCATGCACGGACCAGTAAGGAAGACTATCATGTATACAAATTTCTGCTGATGCAACGTTCACTTTAGCTGCTCAGTGGCAGGTAACTTTTATTTTACATGCACTTCTGCGCTATGCTCATGTCATTTTGCTGTTCAAGAGAAATTGCACCACGGGGAATGTCGATTCACATCTGGCCGCGTGGATTTTCTATGCAGTAACATGCGGTTATGACTTTCTTGTCTTAGCAATTGCCAGTATATTCCTAATAAGAGTCAACACTACCGATCGCAGACTGATGAAGCTTCTCCGAATGTGAGTCGTCCCTATCGAACATGTTCCCCTTTTTCAAACCTATAACAGAATGCTCTTGGATGGTCTTGGATATTTTGCTGCGCTCACTGGTAAGCGAGGAGTCCTCCCTGCACCGTATAAAGTCCATTCTCACATATGCCGATTGTAGCCGTTAACATATTTAATTTGATACTATATCAATCACCAGAGCCGACATTACAGGTATGTGCAACTACGTGCAATGACCCACATTTGAGACTGAAGTGATATCTTAGTCTGCGGGGTAAGCACATCTGGCACAGATTATACTGCATTTACACGGTGTTAATTTCTTGCTGCAGAGTATCTGTAGGTTATGTGATCGTCTGGATCATGAGCCAACGTATTCTCATCCGAATACAAAGTGCGTGTGCATTACTTTTAGCGAGCATGCTGATCTGACAGTCTCGACAGATGTCGCTGACTCAAGCACGGGCGACACACGATACGACAGCGTTGCGACCCCGGCACCGTATCCTACTACGCGTAGGATGACAAATTTCTCGTTGTCTCCCGTAGAATCGGCACCACCTTCTCCGCCAATAGCGGATGGGGAGAAAAGTCTCGAGAACTATGAGGGGGACGTCGAAAACCAGCAGAGAATTCGAAAACCTGCCGTTGGCTTGAATGATGCTTTATGACAGGCGAGCGCTGCACTTCCTCTCCTCGTATGCATAGGCTGATGTGCTTCCAGTTACGAATGATGTACCACCTGTATTTGTGATTAGGCTCCTGAAATATATCCAAATCGACAGCTTCTCATGCCGAGCGAGCGCAGTCTTTCAAGAGAAATCATCAGCGATTCTTTGGGCAGCAAGCTGAACGTGCTACAAGCAGTCCGATCAGAATCAGTGCACTCACTCCCACTTCAAGTTCCCATCTGATATCCAACATCTCGGAAACCCCAATCTTCAAATGCAGAAGGGCATTCGGCCCCTATCGTTCACTAGCTGCCAGATGAAAGTCTGTCACCTTGCCATCTAATCTCCGATTATCATCCTCTACCACACCAGTCAAATACAAATTGGCTCCCGAACATATGCAAGCCGCAAGAGTTTGAGGATAAAACCATTTCAGTTCCTCATGATAACGTTCATCAAGTTCTAATATCTTCTTCGAATCATTGCCGCTGTTATTCGGCGGCCTCATGATTCTCACAAGTGTCCTGCTGCGGTGTGTGCACCGTGATTTTATGCGCCTTGATTCGGCCCGTTCATCACCGGCCAAGACAGACAGCCATGTGGATAATGGAGGCTTTTATGCTAAATTTCCTGACTTTGTGGTTCCCTCGCAGGAGAGTTCCACACTAACTATGGGGTTGTGCCATCCAGTAGTCTCAGAGCCCCGCGAGGTTCTCGGAGCTGTCGCAATGGTTGTGAATAATGTAACCGACAGTATTGTTGGGGATCGCTGCGTTTCCGAGCCCGGTGTAATTGTGAGATGCACGCCTTCTCGAGTCTTATAGGAACGCTGCTGACCATCACACACAAGTGTGGCGCAAAGCCAATCACTGCTCAGGATCCGTGATGGAAATCGTGAGCGACCCCGCCCAATACGTCGCAATTCACACGTCTTTTGAAGATTCGGTCCCCCCACTGATACTTGCATTAAGATGCACAAGACATACAGCCTGGGTGACCAATTGATGAGCCCCGTTGAGCCCGCGGTGTGTGATTCAAGCATCATATAAAAACGTCGCGACAGTCGAGGCCCTGGTCATTGATGCAGGTCCCGCGAGCTTATACTAGCGCAGCTGCTGAGCCGAATGGCTGGTTACAAGGTATTCATAGCGGGACAAGAAAACCAAGACTCAAATCGCAAGCGACTTCAAGATAGGTGATGGATTTCTATCACTAGAACTAGACAGAGATGCTCGCGGCAAGCGAGGACGAAGCTAAGATCGGATAGCAAGTAGGAATTTGGTGAGTCGATGATGCCGAGGATTGACTTTTGGATTCGGTCGAAGCGACCGGTTCGACAATTTCGCCAATGAATCAATCCATAGCGTCCACTGGCAGCAAGGTGGCAGATTCATGTTATACTCAGTGTACGAAAACCAAGCCCTCGCTTATTGGCCCCCCATGAGGATAACCACAGATGGAATATGAGTGAGTCGCATATATAAGATCCACAAATATGCTACGAACATCAACCTGATTGGTATGCTGAAGATTATCGGTTCATGCTCAGTCACCGTTTTTGTCAAGCGGTTGTTCTGCGCATCGAAAACGGTAAATTAGCCTGCAGGGCATGGGCTGTCCTATCTTCAGAGCTCCGAGGTGTACAAACTGATTCTTTTACTGTACATACAAGTTATAGACATATACCCGCCCGATAGTACAATCGTATTGTAGAATCGCAACGTCTTCAGTCATCACCACCCTCTGTCTGGAACTTCCAGAATTGTTCAGCATTGTTGTTCTTGATCATGAGTGCACTCTGCGCCATTACGCGAGATCAATAAACGACCATTGTAGTGAAACATCAGAAAGGCTCACCCGAGGTGGGTAGATCAACAACGGTGAAAAATCGAGGAAAAGCTCGCCATCATTGCTGTCCTCCGAGTCGCTGCCAGGGACCGAGATGCTGAACAATGAAGGATTGAGACGATGAGTGACTAAATAATACCAGGTAGTTTGTGACATACTAAAATGTTCCAGGTACACGACCTGGCTTCAAGACCCAGTCGCGTGGCTGCGGATAAAGCCCGACACCCTTCATGCGCGAAGCGTCACCGTCGTAGGAGACGAATGTGCCACTGGCCATGTTCTTGATGGTAACAAGGCCATTCCCTCGTCCACGTTCCACAATCCACTGAATTGCACGAATGTCAGTAACAAGATGCTTTGGATAGCGATGGTGACTTCTTGACGTACAGTATACTCTGCCGGATTACCAGTTGGAGGCAGGATGAGGAGAGGTTGACCTGCGTATCTGCTTCCGCCTTGATTTGTGAGTCCCTGCTGCCCTCTTAGGGAGAAAATCCTGTTAACACCGATTGGCAGGGACATTGTGGTGTATGATGATGGGCGATTGGAGAGTAGAATGTTGTCTCAGTATTGAGCTTTGGACCACTTTATATAGCTCAAGGAAGAATATCCTCATTTGGGGTTTAAGAACCGATAGTTTGCAACGAGCATATCAGCTGATAGATTCCAAAAATCGAGGTTGCGGATCGGAAACCTGTATAATCCAGGATCAATGAGCGGTGGGGTCAGATGTCGCTAATGAGGTACATTAATGTGCGCTCGCAGGCCTTACTCGGGTCCGGTTTCGTTCCAGAACATGTGCGATTACCTTCGGCTTCTTAGTATAGAAAGACTAGGCCACTGTAGCGACGGAGCTGGTCTAGCGGATACTTGCTTTCCAGATTGCCTAAGGCTGAGAGGTGTTGCTTGTTACAATGCCAGGCGCTGTCAGGCGCAATAGAGTGTTTCTGCCACAGTGATAAATATCAGCTCAGAAAGGAAATTTTTCTTACGTTCTTGCAAGCTGATTGGCTTAGAGCTCTAATAAATATCACTGCAAAAACACTCTAACGTGTGCGGCCTTGTTCGGGTCCCATTTCGGTCTGGTCCTAAAACATTGGACATGTGTGATTAGAGTGTATTTGTTTGCACTTTTTTGCTTACGTTTTGTCTGTTAACTGAATTGAACTGAATTGTTGGAGCACCAAAACATAATCAAAAAAGTGAAAACAAATACTCTCTATTGCCTCGTAATGAATAGCCCGAGGCGGACTAAGATGATAGATGAGCGCCCAGCCAGCTAGAGCATAGAGAGAGCTTGAATGCAAGACCGGGGGCTACTCCGAGGTGATAATCTCAAAAGCAGCTCGAAGGACGCCATCAATGGAGATCAGTGAATGGCCATTATATGGTCACGTTTTTGGTTGACCCTCAGTAAAAACGATAAGTCAAGTAAGGTCAGGTAAAGTCAAATAAACGTAGCAAAACAGACAAAAAGTCAGGTGGCCTGCTATTACTAACTCCGAGGTGACTTTTTGTTTTTGCCGAGGGTCAGTGATCACAGCGAACTACGACATCCTGCTTCTTTAGGTACATGGCTTTTATGATATTGAAGATCAGGTCAGGCGACAGAATAAATACAAGCCCGAAAAGGCGCAAAAGGCGCAACTCAGTCACTCCCAACAAAAATAAGAAGTCGTATGAAAGTCACCCTTGGCAGCAGTTATTAGATAGTCCCACGGTCTTCAGACCGGTTTCCATGTCTAAAAGAATACCCTCTCATAGACATAATATCCTCGTATATCCCTCACCCAAATCCCAAAGTAGAGTAGATTTATCGAGCCCCGAGATTTTTGTATTGCTAGATAATTTTGTACTATCCCGAGACGCAATTATCTCGGGGCAATCCTTGTATTATCCCGATACACAATTATCCCGAGGCCAGCTGCGATTTATATCTGAGAAAGCACTGAAGAAAACTGACTGAGATTTATTTGAGATGCGATTGTGTTGCTGACAGAAAATATTTAATTATACCGGGAGGCGGATTTGTGGCGGAGAAATACTTGAGAAGCATTGAATGTGCGAGCCATGAGGCAGGAGATGACATCAGATTAAACTATTTTACAAACACATTACAAGTCAAGAAATATACGATATACGGTAGAGATACGGAGAAAATGTAGTAAGTCAAATGGCTGGAAGCTACGGCCCAGCGCAAGCGCAACACCCAATTTCTCTCCTCAGCGCCCTTCAACCTGCGAGGGTCCTTCTTCAGGCGATATTGCGCGACTTGGGGGACCGGGTGCGGCGGGATCTTGAGGGCGTCTCCTTGTATGCTGCGGCTGCGCTGGGATGGACTGGTAGTGTGGGGCGCGGTAGTCGGCATACGGTGACGGTGGCGGTGGAGGCGGCGGCGAATAGAACGAGGGTGGCGGCTGCGTTTGGGGATAGCGACTGTGATGGGCTTCGCCCCCGTAGGGATGATAGTCGGGGTATGGAGCACCACACGAAGGCGGCGGATAGAATGACGGCTGGAATCGATGATTAAATGGGTCTATGTAGCCGCGGTTGGGCGCCGGCGGATATCCTGGGGGGCCTGGTGCCATGCCGCTGTAGCCATATCGCTCACGATCACTCATGAAGCGATCATCATATCGTCCTTCCATACGACCATAGCCCTGCGCATCCCTATATCCTCCCTCCACGCCGTACGCACCCTCATATTCTGGGTGGGGCGACCGTCTAGGATCTGATGCTGTCGACGGTGCGCTGGGATATCCGTGGATGGACGCCAGGGATGGCGAGTCTGCCGACTCGCGGCTGGAAGCTGGCGACCGTGCATCGGCAAACTCGCCGTGCCTCGACCTTGCGGCTCGTGAGCTGGTGGTGCTGCGGCTTGAAGCGGCCGGTCGCGCGCTGGTAGGGTCGTGGCTCAGAGTTTGCGTAGTTGTCGGCGGCGGCGGCGGCGGCGGCGCGGCGGGGAACGGCGCTGCATGGGCTGGCAGAGCTCGGGATTGCTCGTCTGCCGGCATTGGGGTGCGGGGCGCTAGACTGGCTGTTCCGGGTGACGGGATGTACGGGTTAGGAGGGGGGAATTTAGGCTTGGTCAGGGCTTCGTGGTCCTTTTGCAACGTCGGCGGCTTGGAGAGCGCGGGGGCGCCACGCGACGCCTCCGGGGAAACAGTGTCGACGATAGGCGGAGCAGGCGGCTGCACAGATGATGAAGCAGCCGCTTGACGAGCCCTGGGCCGAGGCTTGGGACGCGCTGAAGATATTTATCAGTTGGAAAACATCAAGTGATTAAAATCATACGCACCAGGAACATCTGCGACTATCTTCTCCTGCTTCTCGTCTCGCCCCTCGCCCTCTTCGATAATACCCTCCATGTTATCATCCGAGTCTTCTATATACTCCTGCGACTTAGGTGCCACCTTCTTTGCCTTTGCGTGGCTCCTTGTGAGCGTGCCTCTAGTCTTCGCAGGTGCCTTCTTTGCTTTGGAACGTTGCGCGGTGTGCGGCGTCTTCGGTAGAGGTTGAGTTTCGACCTCGCCGACCTCGATGCTAGAACCAGAGGACGACGAGGGAGCCTTGATGCGTTTCGGGGGACTCTCTGCTTCGGACTCTCCAGGCGATATGACATGTATCTTGCGCTTGGCAGGAGCAGCGACGTTCGACTTGGATTTGCCTTTCGACTTGACAGGGGAGGGTGTTGAGGACGATGGGGTGTCGCTGTCTTCTAGTGGCGTAAGTTCGCTCGAAGGTAAGTCCTCGAGAGCGGCGGCTACAGAGGATTTCTTGCCGCTCACTGCACCCACAAGCTGGTCGAGGATGGTGCCATTGGCGAGAAGGCTTCGCCGGCTGAGAGGAGTACCGTATGTGGTGGTGTATATGACGGGTAATTCAGAGTTAAGTAGAGCTAGATTTTATGTCAGCTATCGTACAACAAAGATAATTTAGATAATTACCTTGTTGTAGAACAGGGTCATCGACCCGCCGAACACGTATCGGGAACTTCGGGTCCGAGAACTGCAAGACAAATGCGCGAAGGCCAGGCTTGCCCGCACTTTCGATACCCTTGTTCCCTAGTGGGGGTAGCGGACAGTCCGCAGGCCAATTGAAGACTTGGAGACGATTGCCAGCTAGGAAGGGGGGTAATTTGCGCCATAAAGCGCTTGTGGAGTCGCCGAGGTCGCCGCCAGCTTCAACTGCAAGAGGATGTTAGTCGGAAGAAAGTGGAGATATGGTAATAAATGTATTGTACGCACCTAGGACACCCCGCAGGAGATGACGCGCTTTTGCAGGAGCGTTCTTATCCGTCAATGGTAGGTCAGCCATTGACGTCTCTGGTGACGACCCAGAGGACTCCGATGAATCCGACGCTGCAGCGGTCTTGAGTGCTTTCAGATCAGCACTAGGACCAGCCTGGGGCGCTGGAAGGGTGCTGGGACCCGCCTTGATGGTGACATCCTCCGGCCAATCGTGCTGGAGAATGTTATCTGACGTGTTTTTACTAGAATTCAACACATATTAGCGATCTATATTGAAAAAATGGCATCGGCACTTACAATGACCAGGCCAGCATGTGGCCCTTCATCTTATCTGTGGATGCGTGGCATATGTTATCTGTGAACTGTGAAGTGGGTGTCAGATAAAGGTATTAGCGCTGGTATTTGGTAGGAAACTTACCCCTTTCATCCCGTCACTCATCCGCACTTCCACTAGAGCGTGGTCAGAGTGCAGATGGCTACCTGAAACAGCCATCCAATATTGGAAATTGTTCAGGTTGCAAGCCACTTCCGCCTGGAGAGATATCAATAAATTAGAGAATGATGTGAGCGTGAATAGAAAAAACACGTACATGCCTCGCCAGACTGTTGATCAGCGCGCTGAAGACCTTCTGGCGCTTCCCGACCGTAGTCCCCTTCAGCTTTTCTTCAACGCCTGTGAGCTCCGTAAAGAGCTCGAGCGCGAAATTACATTGCTGCGGCGTCTCGAAACTCTCCTGGAATAGCTTCCAACATTTGGCGCGCTTCTTCTGCTGGGATTTCCCATTGAGCGCGTCGAATTCCTCGATGGAAAGCCCTATACGGCCAAGCTCGCGTTTTTTGTGATCGATGTGACGATGCAGCATGGTGTAAGTGTTCCAGCGGTTGTCACCTGGGAGCTTGAGGTTATGTCGCTTGAGATAGCCGGCGAGCACGCGCTTGAACGAGACGTGATGGAGCTCGCAGAATGCGCGGAGCGAGGCGTCCGTCTCACGGTAGACGTCGTTGGCGCCGTCAAGTGTGGCGTTCTTCCAGCGACCGGATGCTGCTCCGCGATCAGACGACGGGCTACCAGGGACACTGCTCGGCGGACTATCGATGGCCAGGTCATCGCTGCGAGCCAGTATGCTGTCGGTGCGGCCTTCGACGGCGGCCTGCTGAACCTCGCCAGCCTGCTGAATCATCTGGCCGCCTAACTGAACTGCCTTGCCGACCAGCATCTCTATGCCGTCTGGCTGCACGTCGCTACCGTCTGGCAGCGCCTCCTCAACGTCTGCACCGGTAGCCTCCTCCCTTCCCTTGCCCTTCTCGGCGCGGCTTAATCTTGCGGGCTCAAGAGCTGTCTCCCGCTCCTTGCTCGAGCCCGTGTCGACGACGATTGAAGTTGGTGTCGGTGGCAAGGGCGATTTTGCTTGGAGCGGCGACCGTACTCGCAGCTCACTGTGCGTGGCCTGCTGGCGCCCTGAATCCAGAGGAGTTGGGGGGGTGACTTGCAGGTGCATTGGCGCAAACGCTGGAGAGGGTGGTGCATTGTGAGATGGGGGGAAAAAGAGTGAGTCCGACGCAAAACCTGGCTGTGGTAGAGACAGGGGAGGGAGCGATGAGTTGTTATGGTAATATGATGGGTATGCAGGCGCGCGTGGCATCGGCTGCTGGTGGTGATAGTAGCTTGGCGGTCCATGCATTGGATAGGCCGGACCGAACGGGTATCCTGCGGACTGGGGCTCCTCCGACGTGTAGCGATGGGAATGCACGTGAGGCTCTGACGATGGCTTCGTCGAGTATCGAGGCCTAGGAGGCCTGGACGGGAGGCCAGGCGGCTCAGGCACCCAAGGCCCAGAGCTTAAGTTGCCGCCGCCGCCGGATTGATCCTGTGGGAACATCTGCTCCCACAGATCTGTATTGTAGCCCGAAGGCTGCGAGTATGGGGGTGTATCGTCAGAAGGGAATATGAACGCCGTGTCGTGACTGAGCTGCTGTGGCGCCCAAGTGGGCGACGACGAAGCTGTCGTAGTATCATCATGCGACTCGGCACCTGCCAACACGACTCCTGGTGAGCTGGATGGATTGATTGATTCAGCGTCTTCAAGCGCAGGGCTAGAAGGGACTCCGCCAACAATTGGAGCCTCCTGAGCAGCGCGGCGCTTCGAGGCAGCCTGAATGGCCACTGAAGCCTTTGGGGTGGTTTTGACGATGGTACGAAGGCGACGGGTTGGGGTGGTCAATGTACCGGTCTGTTCCAATGATCGCGCCTGGGAATTCCGCTTGGTTGCTGAGATCGCGGGCGGTGGTTCATCGAGCTCCATTGCAGCGAGCATATCGGAGCCTCCTGAGTCTGCAGGAAGGTCAAGCTCGGCGCTTTCCATGGCACGGAGGGTATTGGGAGATGGTGGTGGATACATGTCTGAGGATCCGCTACGGCGGCTAGCGTGCGGTGCCTCGGCAGGAGCAGACACTTTTTTTTCAGTCATTTCTATGTTCGAGGTTAGCGGATGTAGTGTACAGTTGGAAATGTATACGTACCTTTAAAATCAAGAGTTTGGGGTGCAGAAGGGGTCTGAAAGACGATAGGTAGGCTGGGACGTTCGCAGAGAAAGCAAGGGGGGGCGACGAGGAGCGAAAATCTATCCAGGCTCACCGTACTTATATCCCTGGGCCATCGTTACCGCACGCTTCTCTCCTAGTTTTTTTGCCGCCAAAGTCTTCTTGAACAAGGATAGAAGAGGCCAGATCGAGATGGATTGGTGGAATGCATAGGATGATCGCTGATCGAGGAGAGAGATATATCCAAAAAGTCGACGATCATCCACTACTGACCCCGCCTTACTCTGCTTTCATCCGGGCCGACGACGTCATAAACGTCGGTGCGAATGCTTATCTTTTCTCTATAAATCACCAGTCTCCGGGCACTCGCCGGTTCAGCTTGAACAAACTCCACAATGATGCCCGGTAAGCCCACATTTTTTAGGAGAGGGAGGGAGGGCTCCGAAGTGCGCCGGAATCAAGGTGCGTGGAATCGCACTGAAGTCGAGCACATTTCACTACTCACTATCATGGTCCGTACTTGTCAATTCGTCACCCCAGAAGAAAAACTGCTGGCAAAGCGAGAGCGATCACGGCGGTACGAGCACAGTGTTAGGTGAGTCATTGGAAGCTATCTATGGACTTGATCTACTCTGATGATCAATGGATAGAGGTCGGGCTACCCGTAACGAGACCCATCGTCGAGCATACCACAAACGAACCTCTCGCAAAGGTCCCTCTGATACACAAGCTCTCCCTGATTTGCCACCCAGTCTCTCTGCACTTGCCGCCATAACACTACCAACATCGGATCTCTTTTTATCTACACTACGCGACACTGATCTCGTTGACGAGGCCGATCTTGATCACTGGGACCATCTTCCCCCCTACTCCCCACCATCTGATCGCATATTCACCAAGCTATACATCAGCAATCTTGGTGATGTAATGCATGGCCGTCGCCTTCGTGCTCATAGGGAGGAAGAGAGACACAGGCTGGAGACGTCTCAATCGTTAGATCTCCCCGCCGTGAAGAGGATGATAAGTAGGCTGTTGAAGGCGGAGATGGAGGAATGGAATCGCGGGCAGCAATGGCTAGAGAAGGAGGGTGAACGTACCGATGCAGATGTGTGCGTGACTATGGCCAACCACTTTGTTCAGTGGTCAGCGCGAAGAGCAAAAGCATTGCACGAACAGTTGGAGGCTTTAGGCGAGGGGATGGAAACATATTGCACGCTGATGCACACGAGAGAGAGATTTTATTCAGCTATATAGTTCAATTTTCGGCCAGTTGTAGTAGCAAATTCAATATGCAGCGTCTAAATATTGTCATGTCCGACTCCTTGCATGATGTGGTATCGTATCCCATCAATACCGCATCCATAACAGCAAGAATCCACAGACCACAATCATACCCATTCGTCTGAGCGGATTTTATCAGTACAGGTCGGGCTGTCCAGCCCTCGAAGTCGTATTGTGCACAAGGATGGCCATTCTTGCGAGCAATGCAGCTTAACCGTGCAACGAGGTTCATTATGATCTAATTTTGATTAGATTATTTTATGTTAACAGCGTAGAAAATACGTACCTTTACTTCTGCGTGCCACGGCTTTTGCTCTGCAAAAGAATCAAACAAATGGATCTTCTTCTCGTCGGGGTAAACAATACACAAAACCCAGTGGTGCGCGTCTGGGCGATGAATCGGTAGGAGCCACACATTCTTTGACCAGTATTGTGAATTTTTGGCATTTCGCCATAGCTGATCGTCGGCTGCATTGAATCGGCCGCGCACTAGGTCATGCGTGGTGAGGATGGCCGTAGAGGCGGCTGCGGCGAATTCGAAACGTAAGTAATGCGTCTGCAAGAGAATTGCTGCACCGTTGACGCTCTCATCGTCAAGCATCGCTGTCGGAGACAGAAACCGCCGGAACATCTCCGTCTCAAACATAACATTGAAGCGACGGGCTGGCAACGGCACAAGGGTTCGGCGCTTGAAGTCGTGAGGTCGTGGTACGGGTACTAGCTGCTCTGTTGTAAGCTGATAGTTAGGGGTATAATATATCTTGAGATTTTCCTGTATTAAATCAGAAGATGTAGACGAGGTTATGATTGATAGACTCACAGGCAGAGTCCACGAGATGATAGCACTGGCTATCTCAATAGTATGTTCGTCGTCCAGAAGCGTGTCGTCCCCGCCTTCAAGCTCGTCCTCGGCGATGAGGTTATCGCTATCCAGTACCAAGGTACTCGCCGGAGACTCGGCTGCGGGAGCATCTGCTTCGCCATGCCCGAGGTCATCGTCGATGTCATCCTCGACAGTAACCACAGTCGGCACAAAGGGGGGGACAATCCAATCCAGTACGAGTTCTGGATCCTCGCCTGATAGGACCTGTGCGGTCCTGGTGGCCTCCCGAACGGCACTCTCGAATCGAACATTTGATGCCAGTGGTGTTGACCAGCGCTTCTGCAAGAAAAGAAGCTGCCGCCGGTGTTCAGCAAGAAGGACATGCAGCGGTGAATCTAATAGGATATATCAGCATTTAAGCATACACAAACAACCAGAGGAACTTACGGTTCTTCATGCGAATTGCGAGCTCCACCGCAGAAAGCTCCGTCCCCAGCCATCTACAAAGGTTATCAGCCTCATTTCCCAAGCGCCGACGCTCCCATAAGCAGCCATCCTTCTTCAGCAAAGCGCGTATACCATCGCGAATGTCTGAATCTGCCAACCACCGAGGCATTTCCTCCTCACGCCGTGAGATCCACACGTCCTCCATGAGATCCGATCTGTCTCTCAGGGCGGCCAAGTTGATTGGCAGGGGCTGTGGCAAAGGAATGCCCCAGGAGGGATTATGCAGGTCGGTTAGCTGGGCGCAATACTTGTTAAAGGTATGTATGGCGCGCAGGAGAGCGGGCTTTCGCTTGGTGATTGCCTGTCGTGTCCGCTGGTGTGCTTTGGTGCCTTCAAAGGCGATTAGTTTACTAAGTAATGAATCACTTTGAATACATACCTAACGCTTGATGTTTCCCTCCCACCGCTTGATCAAGCCGCTCCCACTCTAAGAAACTCCCAACCGCGCGCTTGCGAATGTTGATTTTGAGATCCCTCGCCAGGAGCAAAGTGCGTACAAAGTCAATGTCCACGCCCTTGAGCTCTGGGAATTTGTCGTGGATATTGAGCGACGTGTACAGTTTCTCGACGCCCGCGAGAAGTTGCTGGTGGCGATTGCGTAGCTCCTGGAGACTGGCTTTTGTTCCAGCAGTAGCCCCTCCTTCGCCTTGAGCTAGAGTGGTACGCGCTGTGTCGATGACCTTCTCCACTGCAGATACATCTTCTTGTATTGCAAAGACTGCGTCGACCTCCTTTTGAAGGCGCTTGGGTGCATCTGCATAATTCATATATATCAATAGTGATCATTATTTCATGCTCGTAAATACTTACGGGCGCGGAGAGATATTTGCGCTTCCACTTGGAGTGCCCATTGTTCACGCAGCTCTGCTTCGGATGCACCACAACGGTTGAGCGTCTTCTGGCTTTCGGTTGTCATTGCCACGACCCCAGACTTGAGCTTACGCCGAATCCAATCGCCAAGGCCACCGCGCATATCGAATCCGATGAAGGTGAGTTGTCGATCTAGCAAGTGTACATGTAGCTTTTATTCATAATCCCAGTAACTAACCACTCCGGAATTTCTATTAATGCCCCCAAATTTACAGTAAGCTACTGGCCAGTAATTTACTGCCCATTATTTGAAACGTTCCCGGGACATATGCCCGGGCCTGCTGGCAGCTTGCCGGCTTATATTGGGCAGGTTCTGGCCGGGTTGCGCCACATAATTGGCACCACCAGGGCTCGGCACAATTATATATCTACTTACACTTCCCAATCCGGCAATGCTATTAGCATGCATTGGATTTGCTCCTCCCTCCCTCAAAAGCTATCCTGATATTTCAATAAGTGTAGTAGACTAATTGCATTCACATATATACATAGGATTCTGTTTAAATAACTCAGTGCAAAATTGTTTGGAAAATAGTGAATATTTTGGGGGCTAAGCACAAAGGTAGAGGTTCATATTTTGTTGCCCAGTAGAGCTGGATATAGGTCACACAGTAGATGAGAATATCAAGCCAGCTAATTGGATAGTTTTAACAGATTGCACACTGATAGAAAAATAGGGGAAGATGCTGCCTAAGCACTATCAAAAGCGAAAAGGGATTCACAAAGCAGTCCCCCTGATGCTATAGATACGCGCCACCAACATTCACGAGGAATCTCATGAACAATGGATGGCGCGTAGCTTGTGCAGCATGCAGGGGATGCGCATGGGCAGAGCAAGAGCACGAATACTCATGTTCCGCCCGCGATCACGGTGTAGGCATGATAGAATTGGGTAAGGGAGTGATGCAAAACAATAGGGAGGGGTCAGGATAGCTGGCGGGGAAAGCACGCGATGGGCTGATGAGCGCGCGGAGTGCACATGATGCCCAATGCACACACCCGCATGCGGCGTGTGCAGGCGTCATGTAACGCGCGCGCTCGATGTCGAGAGGGTGGGGGTTATCCGCAAGGAGAGCTAGGGCCAACGGAGGAGGCCCGCAAACACTGATCGAGAGCACGGGGAGGGCAGTTCGATAGCAGATTAGCTGGATGGGCTGGTGGGGACTGCAGCACATAATGTGCAGTCCCTAGCGGTTCTAAATGGCATAAAAGTAAGTAAAAGTGAAGAAAACATATGTACTTACCTTTTAATTAGCTCTCCCACCATTTCCCCCGCACTCCCGCGTTGCTGTGGCCGCCGACGTCGAGGTAGAGTGCAAGAGACGACGGGCGCTAAACGACAAGATTGCCCGATCCGGCCGCTTCGGTGGCGCATCGGGTGCGACGTCGTTTGCTCTATCGCGAGGCTAATACTCAATTTCTTTTGTTATCGCTATCTACACCTGTTATATAGACATATATAAACATTGTTACAGTTTTAAAAATGAGATCGGGAGCGCGAAGAATGAGATCGAAGCGATATGGTCGTGATATGCCGCATTTGGCCGTTATCTCAACAAAACCCCATAAGCTCTATCGCATTCAATCCACGCTGATTTTAATAGATCGGAGACTTAAATCTACACTATGTCAACTATTTTAAAGACTTAGCGCTAAGAAAACCAAGGCCACTTTGATGTGGCCAATTGTGCAAGCAAATCTTGAGTTTGGGTGCAAGTCATTCCGGAAACACTCAGCACACTGATGCTGTTTACCAGTATTTTTGACTTCCCATCTTCCACATCATATCCTACCATGTCCAGCTTTTTTGAGAATGTTAATATACTCTACTAGAACCTATTTCAGCAGTCTGTCCTAATTTTCATGAGTCAGTAGAAATATAGCACACCAATCTCAGGTAATTTGTGATGTCATAGCTATATCAGCTTCTGGAGACTTTTAAACAGACTCTGGGCTGGCTATGTGGCTGATTTATGGGTCTTTAGTATGCTGACTGTGATTTGAGAGCAGCATAGCCTTGCTGGATGGGTCTGGGGATTTGTATATATGCTATAAAAAGTATGACATCCTTTCAGCATAGTTCTGTGTTTGAGCTCATTATGGGTCTTGTAGCTTGCTATAAAAGCACTCAAATTGTTAATCTGTACATATTAGATAGTAATATTGTCTCTCTGGGAATATACAAGCTATTGGTGTCTGTGTAGGTATTGATTAAGGGGGGAAATCACTCAAAATCAGCTATATATCAATATTTTGGATGGCATAGGCTATTTATTGAATAGAAAACTAGCTTATATACTAATTCTAGATAACATATAACTTATATCAGAGCCTTGAGTGGTTGGGATGCATTGAAGAGACGCAGGGGAGCGCACAATGGTCGGGGAGGGTATCAGCCACAGCTGATGCCCAAATGCGGAACAGCGCGATCGTTTCCGAGCGCGCGTCGTCGCCGCCGTTCCTTCTCCTCGTTCTACTCTCGTCTGGCCCTCTCGCCCCGCTGCGCCCAGCGCTCTCCACGCCCAGCGTTCTCTACGCCAACCCATCGCGCTGCGCCTGCCTGCCTGCCCTTCGCGCGCGTGCGCACAGATCAATATGTATGCCCTCGCGCCCTGAACACGCCCCGCGCCCGCACACTCTCCAACCGCGCCCGCGTGCACACTTTTCACCGCGCCCGCGCGCACGCCCCGCCCTGCCCCACGCCGCCCCACGCCGCGCGCCCTGCGCACGAATCCCACACCCGCCACTCGCCTCGTTCCGCGCACGCCCCTCCTCGCTCCGCGCACGCCCTGCCTCACTCCGCGCACGCCCCACCTCACTCCGCGCACGCCCCACCTCGCTCCGCGCACGCCCATACGCCCACACGTGCCCGCACGCTCCCCGACCGTGTCCGCACGCACCGCCCGCCCCAATCGCGCGCGGCCGCACGCCCCCAACCGCGCACGGCTGCTCGCCCCTCCCGCGCCCGCACCCGCACGCTCTCCAACCGCGGCCGCCCGCCCCAGCCGCGCACGCCCCGCCCCAACCGCGCACGCCCCGCCCAAACCGCGCACGCCCCGCCCAAACCGCGCACGCCCCGCCCAAACCGTGCACACCCCGCCCCCGCCCGCACGCTTCCCAACCGCGCAACCGCACACGCCCCGCCCACACACACCCGGCCCGGCCCGACCTGCACCCGCTGCACCAGGCCAGCGCGCACGATCCCGCCATTTAGTAGCAATAATAATATTTTATTAATTAAATGAATATATATATTATTTTGCTATAATTGTATATTTTCCGGCAGCCCCCAGCCCCGCCTCCGAAATTGTGGCGCGATGCCGTGGACGGATAAGCCCGTGAGCCGCCAACTGGCCTGGAGATATGCCCCGGGAGCGTTTTGGATAATGGCCAGTAATTACTGGCCAGTAGCTTACTGTAAAGTTGGGTGCATTCACAGAAATTCTGGAATGGTAAGTTACTGGGATTTCTAGTTATGCCCTGCATGTACTGGTGGATCTAGTATCCATATCCGACGTCGACGCTGAGGGGAAAGGTTAGAGAAGCTCTTCAGAGAGCACAGTAAGGGCGCACCCCTGCCGTCCTTGTAACGCCGATGAGACGTCGCATGCGTGACCAAAGACGCTCGACTCCTTCTCCATCGGTTAGGCCCAGCCCTGGTTTGAGGCGAGGGTTGTACATAAGCTGGCATGACCACTGGTGTGCGTAGGCGTGCATAGCCGTAGTAGCAAACATGATTCTTTGCATAATATCTTCGGATAATATGTCATACTGTAGGCAGAATATTCATTAGCACATGATCATGGTCGTGTATTGATGTATATATTCTACTCACCTTGTTAATAGAGACGTCTAGGACACATCCAATATCATACAAGAATGCGCCAGTTGCCTCGGGGGGCAACTCGCTGAACACGCGCCGTATCAGTGCAATAGCATATTTCTGCTGCTCACCCGGGGTGTCGATATTTGCGAAGAATATAGGGATGCCGTGGCGGCAGACAAGGGCGGCGACACCAGTGTCGTCGAAATGACCCGTGTCAGCCTTTTGCTTGTTTGCGTTTGCTGCCGTGTGCGAATCCTGACACTCGTTGATAGCTTCTTCGGGGACTCTAAGTTTGTACTTGCGGGCCGGACGCTTGCGGGCTATGTCGATTTCATCACCCACTGCGTCAACCTCATCTTTGGAAAGGAAATATCTGGGGTCATAGAAGTGTGGGCCGTCGCCTGACGACGCCTGGTGACGGTGGTGATGATTGCCATCGATCGACATGTGAAAATCACCGCCTCTGCACGGTAGGTAAGAGTTAGCGTCATAGCACAAACGCAGCGCAGTGAAACTTACTCATTAAATGATCTGCCCCATTTGCGGCCGGCGAAGCAGGCAGGGCATCTACTTTGAAGCAGCCTGGAAGCCTCTCCTGTCGCAAAGCTGGCACTCGCGCTCTCGCCAGCAGTCTGCCCAGAGCCCGACGTCTTCGACGCCTGCACAGAAGCGGCCGCCTGGTCTAAGGCCGCATCCAATCTCTTCTGCACTTCCACCTGAAGGGTATCGTGCCATTGAATCGCCGCGCCTAAGCTTCTGCGCCATGGGTCTTCAATATATTCACCCTGTACTGTCGGTTTAGTTTGAGTCATTGAAGGTGAAGACACAGCATTACCTTTTTATCGACTACATGGAACCCTCGCCGAGCGTAGTGTGAATGAAGACTCTCAGCAAGCGCATTCACTGCATCGCAGGATCGTTCAAAAAGCGCGCGATATAGCCCCAAGAGCTCCAGCGCGACAGCCACTCGAGGTTGCTCGGGGGCCGCTGGGAACAGGCCGTTTTGGATGAGTTGTTGGGCAATGGGATTGCAGTGACAGCTGTGTACTTTGACGACTCGAAAATCTGTATTTCTTCAGTGTACTACCCCGTTCATAGTATGTAAGGACTCACGATCATAGAATAAACACGTCACTGACGATGTTTTCACCTTCTCGTGACCGCATGAACACTCCAACCTCATAATCTCACTGGAGCACCCAGGGCCCACAGGTTTCCCAATCGTGGCATTTGTGTACCGCAAGTACTCATCCACAAGGCATGGCACGAGATTCTGCCATTTGCCATATAGTCGATAGGCTGCAGCGTTAGGAAGGATGCGGCGCTTAGTTTTCAGTGGAGAGGACAGAGGAACAGGGGTAGACTCGTCAGCTTGTGGTATGGTTGATAAGTCTTGTTCGGCATCTGCAGCGGTAGCCTCGTTTGTGTCGTCTATATCCATCCATTCACTGGAATCAGGATTTGGTTCTGTGACGGGGTATGGTGTTTGCTGCGGGTTGAACAGGTTCGCCAGCCTGGTACGAATCTCTTCCTTTCTCCCTGGGTCTGCAAGAAAGATCTTCACTCTTTTGCTGCTGCTGTTTCGTACCTTCTTGGGACTGACGAAATGTTGACCATGCCCCCCGATAACTTCTTGCCGTTTGCGATCGCAAGATGCCATAGTAAACAGTGATTGAGGAGGGAGCGAAGTACACAGGGGCAATAATCTAAGTATTCGGACAAGTCAAAGAGGGCCAGCGACTCAGCTGCAGATAATCTGCAGGATTTTTACAAGATAATATGAGTAGAAACGGATGAAAGGATATTGTGCTGGATGAAAGAAGCTGGATCGATCGGAGGATCGGATGCCGGCATGCGCGTTGTCCGACCGGGATAATCGGGGATAATGGGTCTTAGAGATAGGATTCTTTTATGCATGAATCAGGCTCTCGAAGACCGTGGGATCATCTAGAAACTGTTGCCAAGGGTGATGAAAGTCACCTCGTAGTCAATAATGGTAGGCCACTTGACTTTTTACCTGTTTTCTTACGTTTATTTGACTTTAGTTGACTAACCGTTTTTACTGAGGTTGACCTGCGATTGCCCGCCGCACGTGGCGATGGGCGCTGACGTCAGATTTTGATTGAAAACCTGCGCTTTTGAAAGACCGACAGCAACCCCGAATTTTTTTGTCAAAGGCAAACATCATGATCACATTCTATAACACTCCGAGTCCAACGCCGGAAATCGAGGCCCTACAAGCTTGAAATATCGATGAGCTCGTCTACCGCCATTTCTGAGCCTTTAACTGTCTAGTCACTGCTCCAGGGTAATCTGCCAGTGCCTTATTGGCGAGGGACCAGGGTCTTCAATTGTTCGAAAGCGGAAGAACTTTCCTTTAACTTGTAAAGGCCAAAGGGTGCCGCTGCATTAGTGCCTGGTTCTAGTTCCGGTGTGACGAGGAAGAGGGTGAGAGGCTTCATGATGGTAAGCATGATAGTCAATAGCAAATTCGAAATAAGAGTACTGATAGTTGATAATCAAAGTTAGCGGATAATCCATCATGCACCAGAACACCAACATGCCATTGCATCGGAGGCTGGTATGATCTGTGAAAAAACGAGTGAGTAATCTCATCGTGGCGACACACAGGTCGACAACGCCGACCCTGAAAACTTTGGGCACGACCTCGCTGTACCTGCTGGTGATAGGGTTCCCCACGATTAGATAGCAGACTAGTGGGTATTTATCGACCTCGTCGCGAAGCTCCGTGAATATCTGGTCCTTGGGTCAAAGAGAGTCTTCCCCTCGTCCTCGTACTATTTGGCCAGGGTTTGAGACCCTACACAAGACGTCACGTTCGTTGAGCTTCACCGAATTCCGCTTTATCTGTATGCCGCATATTCGATCAAAGACAACCCGCTGTCTACCTACCAGATAATAGGTGATTAATACTATCAAACGGAGGCTGGGGAAGACTGACAGATTTGGGAGGCGTTGTAAAGCAGGAAATGCTGCACCTCGGGCCAGCCGACAAAATCCTGCGCGTAATTGAAGTGACGCCTCGAATATATGGGACCGGGTTCACACCGCAGTACCCAGTTAGCTATGAATGATAGCGCAAATCTGAGGATGTATTCCTTGAGCTGGGCAATCACCTCTTATCTGTAATCATTTTGAATGCGTCTGTTATCACGCGCATTCAGGATCTTGCGGGATCCATCTGGCACCCTTGGGAGTTTTTCATCTGCGATTCACAACCCCAAATTCTCTTGACACTTAATCTCTGCTGGTGTCTCCATCGAGTGCCATTTGATCATCGCGAAAACTGCTACGTATCTGCATGGAATTTGTGTTCTAGAAGATGACGATGTCTCAGTGGCCCTTGTGATTATGTACATCTGTCGGAAGGATCCCTTCATTCCATTGATGTGCACCTGGATATATAATGGGTTTTGCTGATGTGGCAGCGCAGGATGGTGGAGCCGAACAACACAATATCAGGGACTGAATAGCCCGTACGTACAAAGATCTGGAACGCCGATATTCGAACCGCTGCTAAACATGGGCTACCTGTAAAAATAACCCCCCTTTTTTCTAGTAATACTTTCGACAGTCCTCGTACTGAGTCTGTACGACATTACGACTGGACGATTTGTCAAGATGCTGGCACGTCCGTGTGCTGAAGCTTTCGAGCAAGGACAATGCCTAATGATCAGCCTAGACGCAAAGCGACAATCATGCCTTGAGAGCGGATCGAAAGCCACTGCGGCATCTCCGACTGCACACCATTGGTCCACCTCATCACCAGATAGGTGGAGGTATGAAGAGCCGGCGGCTGTGCGTCGAGGATAACCGACACTAAATATGATGTGGTAGTCAGTCTCTTCAGTGAGTTGAGATAATTGAATCGTATCCTGCAGCATCATGATGCCGAAGGGGCCTTCTGATTTTTGAGCGCGTCGGGAGGCGGGAACTTGGTCGCTTGTCCCATCTACATCGAGAAGGAGAGGCACCTCAATTTCCCGCATACTGACGCGGGAGGAAACTCTCGTTACAGCAAAATGCAACTTGATAGACGTTTGGCGCTTTCTAAGCGTTTTTGCGGCCCACCTGCCTAATATGATCGTAATGATGCACACCTTACTTCAAATGGGAGTGAAAATGTGGCGAGATGTCCGAACCAGCCCTATTGTCTTGAGCATACTAGGCAGGCAGCGCAAAACTTCGAAAGCGCTAGACGTCTGTCAGCTTGCAGTTTGCTGTAAACCTCGCTACTCGCAGTCGCGTTATTGCTTTCCTAAATTTTGTAAATTCTGATTCCGTTCAAGATTCCCGCATTTCTTGCTTCACAGTAGCAGACCTACTTCTGTCGAGAATTGCGGCTGGATGTCCTCAAACTATGCTTCGTGAAGATAGGGCTAAAATGAACCTTCGAGTCCGTCTCGGTGTTACTAGAGCTTGGGTCATCTCACTAACGAGGCTTCAATTCATCCGGATTCGACTCGGACGAGCGCCCAATCGATACGGCGCAAGTGTGCATGCTGCGCCATGGCACTTACTAAATACAGGCCTTCTCTCACCTCAGCACGCCGGGTACCCCATCTTGCAACTCCCCACAGACGTTGCATTTGACGATGTTATGGACCTGGCTAGTGTGCGCCCTGCTTTGTGTCTTGATTTATCTCTACATCGCGCACAACGACCGCGCCCTCTTGCATGTGCCGCCAGAACTCTCGGCACTAGGGATCGCGCGATTGACGCCGGGTATGGCGCGTGAGGCTATGTCCGAGCTTTTGGAGGCAGAGAAGGCTGGAACAGATGGCAAGGGCGATGTCGAGGTGAAGAGCGAGCTGCCCGGACGAACAGGGAGAAGGTATATTGTTGTTGGCGGGGTAGCTTTTCTGTATATCTATAATCGGGTGGACAACCCATTAACATTGATGTACAGGCGGGGTTTCTGGGCGGGTGGATTGTCGTGCAGCTTCTCGAGCGCGGTGAGAAACCCGAGGTCCGTCCTAGCACCACCATGCAGTGCAGAGAGTATCTGATCTCATTCGATCGCGCAGAACATCCGCATTATAGACTTATACCCCCCTACACGTCTTGACCTCACCACTGGCGCTGCTAAAGACATTCAATTTGCCCAGGTGGATGTTACAGACTCTGTAGCCCTCCTCGCCGCCTTTCTCGCGCCCTGGCCAGCATCTTCTCCTGCATCTGCGGGTCTTACAGTCTTCCATACGGCAGCGAACATTCGTTTCTACGAGAAGCACCCGGCTCTTCTTCCACGCTCATTACACGTCAATGCACACGGTACGCAGAACGTCGTCGATGCCACGCGAAAAGCGGGCGCCTCGGTGCTGGTATATACAAGCTCTGCGAGCGTGCAGGTTAAACGTACTCGCTTCTTGCTGTGGCCATGGGAGACCGCGCCAGCCAACTATGTGCAAGTGTTCAAAGACGGAAAAGGGGAGATCGAAGATTTGGGTGTTAGCAAGGGAGGGAATGGCCCAGAAACTGGCAAGAGACACGAGGAGTATTTCTCGAACTACGCAGCTTCGAAAGCTGTAGGTGAACGCCTGGTGAGATGCGCCAATGGGACGAGCAGCGGGGAAGGCGTGATCAAGACGGGGTGCCTCCGACCCGCAAATGGGGTGTTTGGGCCTGGTGAGTGGGTGTGGCCGCTTCCTGCCTTTGACGACCCATTGACACTTGGGCATAGGTGGCGATATGATGTCTGGCGCTTTCCTCAAACGAGGGTCGAATCCGACCTGGGTAGGTGCTATTGTGCAAAACCTCATCTACGTCAAGAACGCCGCGCATGCCCATCTATGTTATGAAGCAAGTCTTCTCTCCGCCTCAGCGAACTCTGTGTCAGGGCAGGCGTTCACCATTACCGATCCGAACCCGCCACTCGCATCCCAAGAAGTGAATCTTGTGCTATCCACCCTCGCGTCCACCAGGTTCCCTGCGGTCTCGCCGACTATCATACTGCTGGTCTCACACGTCATCGAGTGGGTGTACCTCGCCCGCGCGCTGCTCATACTCTCGCCCAACGCTTTCCTCCGCGCGCTGGGGCGGCTCGTGCCGGAGATCAAAGGCGAGATCGTCAATCTGCAGCCGTCGCTGTTCAACCTGGCGCAGGTGCACCTCGTGTGGGACGATTCGCGCGCGCGCGAGCTGCTCGGCTACGCGCCACGGTACACGACGCTCAGGGGGCTCTGTGAGACGGTGCGAGCGCACGAGAATGGCGAACTTTCGGATCACAGGAGCTGGGGTAACGGGGGTGGCGGAAATGGCTTTGGGGGCTTGGTGGGTGCCGAGAGGGCTGTTGAGGATGTCGGCGAGAAGCTTGGTGTATTGTAAGAAACAAGAGGGGGAAACAAACTTGTACGGATTGTATGGTGCGTGAGTGAAGGTTCAGGATGCCCATGGACCGCACTAATCGTTCTTCAGTTGTAGGATCAAATACTTGCTACTTGGCGTAACGGGCTGACATAATTGGGTGCTCTCGGCTAGTTACTGGGACTCGAGTCATGTCAGACTGGAATCTTCCCTCGTTATTCTGGATAACAGCATGAGAGCTCTGTATGCGGTCCCTACTGATGCCAAACTGACTGAACTCGATTTAGCGCCGCCGCATCGTCGGCCTGTTTCTCCACCGCCCAGTGCAGGACTGCGGCAACGAAAAACTTCTTCGAGCCGGTCTTAGTCTCCCTTCCGAATGGAAGCACTGGCTGTCTCTTCAGTACTCGAGTCTCGACTGCTCATCGCTCGACCACCATCTTCCGAAATTTTTATGCGACCGTGGAGCTATAAGGAATCCTGATATTCCTGCCGCTGCAAGTCAGATATACAAAGACCATGCATTGATTTAGGGATCTTTTCAGTATCGAATCCTTGGCTGTCTGCCTTTCATTATGTATCCGGGACGCGCGAGCAGCCAGATCCCATTCTGGATTATGTTTGGACTCGCACATTGGGTTTGGCTCTGACGTCTCTGTAGTTTTTCACCTTTAGACCTTGCATGATTCGAGAGAGCATTCGGGCGTTTTTCTTGACGTCTAAATTGTCTCAGAGCTTGGGTGCGAGATTGCGGTGCTCGTTGTCCGGATCCGACGCACACCTGGTGAATCTCGGGCGTTGAGAATGGTTGACGCCACGTCGGGTTCTCAAGCATTGGTTAAAAGACCAATAAGCTCCGCTTCAAGTTGCTGGTCAGGCAGCTCGGGGGCGGCCGTCTAGGTCAAGATTCGACTAATACTTCATGATAGCAGGCTTTTGCTTCATCCTCAGATTGCAGGCGAGGTGCCTGATAATTTACCCATTTATCAGACTTCTGTGGCAGAGCCGCGGCGGCCCGCCGCAGCCCGCCGCGTTGTGCTATATGACCCCGGAAATAATCCGCTGCTTATCGAAGGGTACGCAGCTATAGATCCTGCTAAACTACTGCTAACACACTCTTCGTTTAAATAGATATCATGCGCTCTCCGCCACATCTCCATCTGAAATGCCACAATCAGAGTCTACGGGCACTCGCTGCTATATCACATTGCTCTCTATACAGCTTCCGACGACTCGATACAGCTCGATACTGGGCGGGCAATAGCTACGTCATTTCCCAAAACGGACCACGCGCCGAGACTTTTTGTATAAGAACCAGATTACAGCGATTGCTATCTCCAGATTCTCCGCATCTTCCTTTCATTTCACTTCCTCCGCATAATCCGTCAACATGGTCCAAGGAACGATGAAGGCGTTGTGGTACAACAAGGTGCGCGTTCTAGGTTGTGATGTGCAAAGACGATAGCTAACGCGATGACAGCCACGCGACTTCGAGATCAAGCAGGTGCCCATCCCCCAGATCAACGACGATGAGATCCTTCTCAAAGGTCAGACAGCTTTCTGGTTCATAGAACCAATGCTCATTTGTCACAGTGACATGTTGCGGTGTATGTGGTACCGACGGCCACATCCACGAGGGCGAGTTCATCGCGAAATTCCCCCTTATCCCTGGCCACGAAGCTATCGGCACCATCATCGAGATGGGCAAGAACGTTAAGGGCTTCGACATGGGTGACCGCTGCGTCGCCGATGTCGGCAGCACCTGTGGCAGCTGCTTCTACTGTCGCCGCGGCTCCGAGCTCCTTTGCGAGAGCTTCAACGCCGCCGGTGTCACCCACGACGGTGGTTTCGCCGAGTACATCAAATAGTCCGTCCTTCAGCTCTTTGCCCCTTATATGCATACTCACGCTTCGTTTCAGCAACTACAAAAAGGTCTACAAGATCCACAATCTCTCCGATGAGGATTCCACGCTCCTCGAGCCCGCTGCGTGTGCGATTCACGGGCTGGACAAGCTCGCGCCGCCCGTCGGAATCGAAGTGCTCCTGCTTGGAGCGGGTCCTACTGGCCTCATTCTCGCCCAGCTTCTCAAGTTGAACGGCGCGTCGCGCGTGGTGATCGCCGCGAACAAGGGTATCAAGATGGACATCGCCAAGGACATCGACGCGGGTGACGAGTACATTGAGCTCGATCGTCAGAACCCCGAGGCGCAGTGGAAGAAGCTTAAGGATGACAACCCCTACGGCTTCGACGTTGTCGTTGAGGCGACAGGTGTGGAGAAGCTTGCGCAGGAGAGCATCAACTACGTCCGCCGTGGTGGAACCTTGATGATCTACGGAGTATACGAGGAGAAGGCGAGAGTGTCCTGGCCGCCGAGCAAGATCTTCGGAGACGAGATCAAGGTCAGTCCCCACTTTCCCTGATCTTCCAACGTAATGAGGTGCTGATATGTTTGGTCAGATCATCGGCTCCTTCTCGCAGACATACTGCTTCCCTCGCGCAGTGGCGTACCTCGACAGTGGCAAGATCCGCACCAAGGGAATGGTCACTGACAAGTTCAAGCTCGACGACTTCCAATTGGCGCTCGATAAGATGAACTCCCGAGGGGCTGTCAAGATCTGCATCACGCCCAACTGAGTGTTGGATGTGGGTGGGGGTGAGCATGGAGGGGGCGAGGAAAGCTTAAAATGAATTATCGTGTATATTATACCTGTGTTTCTATGCCTGATGTGGTACTCTTCATCGTGTATCACCTGCGCTTTGACTGGGGTGGTTCTCCTGGCATAATAATGCGGCACATGCATCGCAAGTTGCAAAAACCGGACATCTCCGAGCTGTCAAGCATGTCAAGAGCTGTAATGAGGGCGGGAACAATACGCGCCTTGCACTCACCGTCAGACCAGACGAACCTCATTCCTGGTCCAAGTCTCGAGCTCTGTCGAATCTTCGCTTATACGCCGAACACGCGTCAAAACATGCCCAAACCGAAAGGCAAGGCGAAATCCAAGCCATCGCGTCCTGCAGCCTCCAGTTCGCCAGCAAACCTGAAAAATACAAAATTCGTTGAAGACATAGATGGTGCAGAGGGATGGAATGCGGTTATTACGGTACTTTGCGTGTACTTGGAGCTGCCGGGTCCGTCAGCCTGTCTCCCACCGCATTGATGTTAATGGGTAAGCGCCAGACCTTTCGACGCGCAAGGGGTACAAGAAAGTGCACGAGGGATTCGAAGGACTGTACAAACGGATGGACGCGATATACACCTCCGCACAGAGCGATCTCAACGAAGCGAACGAGAAGGTACTAGGCGGACTTGTTGGAATTTGGGCGAAGTTGTGTGCGGATGCCGTGCTGCGAGATCGCCTATTCCGAGCTGGTAAGTTCTATGCTAACTCAGGCCGAATCACAGCTAAGATATTTTGTTGATTGAAGGATTCTTGAAAAAACTCACCGCGCTCCTGGATATCCCCGCATGCCGCCAGCTTGCACTGCAGGCACTGAGCACCGTCACACACTTCAGTGGCACAGATGTGCACGCCGAAATCGCAAAATACATACCAGCTATCATTGCAACCGTCGAAAAACACCCAGAAGACACGATAGCTACGGAATACGCGGTGTCAACTATTGCGCATGCACTTAGCAGCGTGATGGGAGACACTGACAAACCTCCTAATACCGCGACGATGAAGCAGACTGATTTGAAACGGCTGTTCAAGATGCTGCTCTCAGCGGTACGAGTTCGGCCTGCAACAGCAGACGCAGAAGAGTCGATACCCTCATATCCCACCATCGGCCATGTGATCTCACTGATTGGCACTGCCGCGCTCCATTTCTCCAAAGAAGTGCAGGCATACCCTGGGCTGCTTTCGTTCTTGGTCGCTATGACGAGAACTACCGACCTCATCGAGCGCTGTGGCGCGATGAGCGCCCTCATCCGCACCTACCATCTCACCCGCGAAGTCGAGTACGGGCAAATCAACCCCATGACACTCATGGCCAGCGTGCAGCGCGGCTTCCCGCGCGAGCTCCAGGATGTGCTCGAGGCATATGGAGCGGAACGCTGCGAGATTTCGATGATCCTGAAGACCATGCGGGACAATCAGCGCGTGTTCATCACCGCAGCACAGGACAAGGATCTCGTCAGCCTTGGAAGGAAGCTGGTCGAATTCGTGATGCGGACGGAATTTTCGATCGTGCGGGGCGGCTTCCAGGGTGAACGCGGGGAGATGATGAACGTCGGACTGCCCTTCGTGATGTGGCTGGACTCGTTACCACATTGTGCCCAGGCTCTCCGAGCGAAAGGCGAAGAGGACGGGGCGTGTGTTTTGGAGCTGAAAAGATGCCTCATGACTGCTGGCGGGCATACGGAGGCGTACGAAATCGCCACTAAGGCTTTGGTTCGCAACCCAAACCATCCCTATTTCTGGTACGCCGTCACAAAGGCAGCTATGCACGAGGAGTGTCTGCGCGCCGCCAAAAGGGGTCTCAAATGCAAGAACATCACTCCGTTCGTGAGGTTCTCTCTTCTCTATGCCGCTGTGACCACGGCTACCGAGCTGGGGCTCCACACACTCCAGGATACGTCAACCAGCAAAGAGGGTGCGGAAGGCGGACAGAAATGGGAGTTGGGGGTTGCTTTCTTGAATAGTGCATATGATGATGCTAAAGCTTATATCGATGAAGGTCCTCCGGACATGAGAGGCTTGAAGGCGGTGCTGCAGATCTACATCTTGCTTTCGGTGGCCATACAGGGTCCCGAGCTCAGCATCGACCTTCGAGAGTTAGATGTAGGCCACATTCTCACATTTATTGCCGAAATTCTGATAAAATATTGTCAGCCTGCGATGAAAAAACTGAAGAATGCCTATGCTTTCTCGGCGTTCCTTGGGCAGAAATCTGCACAAAGTGAGGCGCGTCTTGCACAGGAAACTATAACAAGACTCTACTCTGCTGCAAGTGATACCTGGGGCCCTACTGTTACGGCATTAGATCGCAGTTCGAGTAGCATCCATACGAGTGCCCATCGACCTGTGCCCGCTTCTCAAGCCGAGAGCGAACTGGCCAAGTGGCTTCAAGGCGACGAACACGACACTTGCGCACACCCGCAAATGAGCAGGGGTGACGTGGCGATGTGGCGATGTTCATGGTGCAGCAATCCCAGCGCAGCTCTGCGAAAATGCAGTGGGTGTGGTATCACAAGGTTGGTGGTCTTTTCGAATGGTGCAGCGAGTGTAACTTAGTTTGTTTTGATAGATATTGCGATGCATCATGCCAGAAAAACCATTGGAGCAATCATAAGGTTGCTTGTAAAAAAGCAGCGGCAGCGGCGATTGCTTCTTCAGCGCTGGGTTCGCAAGCATGATTCTGCGCAATTCACAGGGACCATCGCGAAAGATTACAGGGAGCTATGGGAGATTGGATATGCGATCGCTATTTGTCCTTTGATCATGGCGAGACTCGACAGTGTCGACACAACAGGCTTCCCCTCAGCCTCGACTAACCTAAGTCGACGAGTCATTATTTTTCGACTCGACTATAAGAGAGTAAATGTAACCTGCTGATACTTACTTTGACATATATATCAAAGCAGAACGAGTATACGTGAATTCCCGAGGGGAGTTTCAGATTGATCAGACAAACTCGAAACGATGAGATAAAGACTGCCAAAATCTTGCATATCAAATAAAAATCATTTGTCTTAGCGAATTGTATCTATACTTGTGGTTCCAGAGGTTCGGGACCTTCCACACCATCAGACAGACCTTGTGACTGTCACCTGTGTGGCAAATTGTCAGACAACTCTTGCACATTCCTGTGCACAGTTTGCATACATATGTATATCCATCACACAGCACCGTCCCAAACGCGTTTGGTCTCCGTGTCAGCATGAGTCATTTCATGGATCTCGACGAACACCTGCAGTTTGTATAAGCGGTAGTACGACAGGGCTGGAGATACCGTACCCTAGGTTGCTGTGAATGTGCCCGAAAAGCATCCTTATTTGAAGTTATGTATCCGGTGGGCTGAATCAAGACTTGTGTCATCTCGGGATCTGGAACACTGAGATGGAATCAAGACATACATCTGACTCCGATCGAGTTGCGGAATTCACGGTGGCATTGGCAAGTTCCTGTAGATTTCTGCGAGCATTAAGCGAAGAGAGCACTGTGTTGGAATAAAACTTGGGAATCAATAGGGAGACAGCTTGAAAAAATGTCAGATCTTGTATGAATGGGTAGTTGAAACCATATATTACCGATATGATATGGTTTGGGCTAATGAATAAATCAGTCAATCGGCAGTGATTACGAGGCAGTGGCGGACTCACTGAGGAGAGGAATAGAGTGACGTCTGTTAGGGCAACAAGTGCCGTCAATAGCCCATTCTGTACCGTGACTGAAAGATATGAGCCGCTAATTTGTTTGATTTGACGAGACACTTACGCAGTATAATACGATCCAGCAATCGATCTGTTGCCTTGAAGGAGCCTTTGCGTCGCCGAAGGTGATATGAGAATGCTGCAGTGATGGTGACATCCCCGACCGCAGCAGAAATGAGACAGATGCACGTGATCTGCTTGAAGCTATCGAAGAGGGCGTAACTCTTAACCCAGAGAACAGCAATTCCCGTGCCAACCTAGAGGACAAATGGGTCAGTTGTAGAACGTCCAGAAGAATTGAGTACTAACCCCACCAACCAAAGTTCCCAAAGAGCAGAAGAGGATGAAGATGGTAAGTAGTCTTTGCTTCGCCACAATGTGCAAGCGCCATGCAAAGAAACTTTGTACCATGCAACCGGCGATGCCAGCCAACATGGGATCGGACGCGAGAAGCCAATCTCCTGATTCAAATGCTGAAATGTCGCCCCAGCCATCAATGAACAGTTCGCATGCCCTGTAGGATCACTGATCAAAGCCCAAAAAATCAAAATGCATTTATGCATACCATGACATGGCTAACACGGTACTCAATGCATCCAGGGCGACTAGGGCTCCGACGAAGATTTTCTGCCATAGTAGATCTCTACAAAGTTTTGTTCAGTATCCGGTCAAGAATAATGTTCTGGAGTGCATGTACTTACTTTGCACAATTTTGAGCATATGTGAATGCCTGTCAGACAGACATTATTATTATGGTGCCTGCTGAATGTTCAGGCACGAAGTTGACTCACCTGCGACACGATAATGCCAAAGAGAATCAGGCTGAAGAAGCAACCTGGGTCACAGTCCGTTCAAAGAGGGTCGAAACATTAGACAGTGTCCTCCTTGCCAATTAAAATAGTCCCCCAAGGATCACTGATAGGACTAGGCATGATGACCAGGAGCCAATTATTTGAGCGAGCGTCACTTGGAGAGTATGATTGTAGAGGTCGTGGCGATCATGATGCAAAAATCATTCCCGCGCGCTCCTCTTCAAGTGATCACTGGCGGAACGCCCGTGTCCTATCTTGCGTCGGCGCGCTCAGACTTCCAGCCGCCGCAGCCGCCATCCTGCCGTATGTCAAGTTGAAGGCAGTCTAGCGGGATACTGCCCCCAGCCTGAGAAACGTCCGAGCTGATTGCCAATCTGATGAAAATGACCACCGCGTGGGCCCCACAAAGGGGCTAGCAGAATGCAGAGACGCAAGTGTAGTGAGCAACTTGGGTGAACACATAACTCAGCAGTCAAATTCGACAACAAGGCTTAAAAGCAAAGCATGCAACACGGATCCCATACTGCTGAGCGCACTCGAAACCCTCAGCAAAATGACATATTCCAGCCTAGCGTGCAGTCGCAGGTCGATACAATCGTGTCGAACGGAGGGTGGTCAGACGAAGCGGCTCTAAGCGGCTTGAATTAGGAAATGGACCGGTGGCAATCAGAATCGGATCGAGCACGTGCCAGTGTTTACCTGGCACACTTCAACTTAACGGACGACCTGGTTCGTGTAAACTTCCTGAAATCCTACGAGCTCAATCGGAGCTAACATAAATGCCTGTGCCTTGGACCTACAATCCCTGAGATGATGCGGAAGCAGAGTCAGACTATTGTCACTGTCCGGATGCCACCGCGGGTAATACTTGCTTGATCTGGCCGAATGTTTGCAGCACAATCTAAGGTAGCGATAACTAAGCGATAGCCCACTGCGGTTGAGTATTTCAGGTCAAGGTAGAATAAATTTAAACTGGAGAGCTCTGTAGAAGGCAAGTTTTTAACTGCCACTTGTGGATGAATGGTCATTTGCACGCACTGAAAGAAATTAGAAGCTGCCACGATTGAAATATTCAATATGCAAGTGCACGTCTACGGAAAGGATATATATATATATATCAAGCGATTAGATCGAGCATCCATCCCTTGAAAGCATCCACCAAGATATCCATATCCTTGTCGCTTTGATAGGTCATAGAAGTGTGGAAGTTGAATGACATCTGGCCGTTATACTGCCAGTAGCCCAACATCATCAAAGGAAGATCCAAGCGCACAACGCTAGATACGCCTTCGACTATGACACACTCTCCTGCCGCGGTTGCAACGGTGGGTACGAAGTCGCGGAAGATGCCAAGTGCTTCGATGTCACCAATCGAGGATGTTGCACCGGCGTGAACACACATAGGCACGGTGTCGATTGTAGAAAGCTGGCTATGTTTAGCCTTCTCTCTTGCAATGTAGCCGATGTGATCTGTCTGGAGTGGAAAGAGAGTCCTAAATCACACACCCCGTTATAATGGAAGAAAAGTCTCTTACACTTTGCCGCCTTCTTGCCTGAACGTAATCTTCTACCACGCCCTCCCAGAAAGTTTCTCTGCTAGACGAGCGGTGAATAGTGAATGTGTCTTTGTCGAGCTGGAGTGCCTGGCGGATATTTCTCATATCCATGGCCAAATCAATTCCGTCCACCGCAAACAAGGCTGACCCT
>JACXVL010000576.1:0-35656 GCA_014898675.1 Athelia sp. TMB
AGTTCTTCCTGTCACTTCTAGGTCTTATATACTGTGCTACATCCTATCTAAGCGGAAGGATAGCTACTGACACGTCATATAACCGATAGGAAAGGAGTATAGCAAAGCTCCGAGACTGTAGAATAAATAGATCAAAACTCCGGACTGAAAGGAAGTAAATAGATAAATGTGATGGAGCTGTCAAACCATTGATGGTGTGTTGTAGCATGTTCTACAGCGTTGTAGAACATTGTAGAACGCTGTAGAGACACTGGGTCACTGTCCAGTAACAAATATATGCCTATACTGACATACTCACATACCTATCAGACCCATCAAATGAGACTATTCTTTACATCTTATTATATGCTCAAGTCAATGATCAAAAGCCCTGTGTTCAGTAATATTATGGATTTGTGCATCAATTGCAATAACTTGCTAGAGCTGCCTGATATGTTTGTTCTACTTGAACAATTTCTCAGACAAGGAGATGCATCATTATTTTATCTACATTTTGCTTTAATAATATTTGTGGCCACATATTTGAACACTCTAGAGTATCAATACCAGCAATTTGGGCTAATGTCTCAAGTTCCATACCAGCTTAACTTATACTTTTCTATGTCCCAATGCCCATTTTGAGCTGCATGTGACCTCCAAGCTGAGAAAGAACTTGTTTATAATCTCTGTGCTACTACTTGCAACTCTCACGTCAGCGAGAAAGTTTGTCCTGCTCGACCAGCTTCAAAAGCCGCCAGATCAGTTTTTTCTGGATCTCAAAATATCAGCCCTTCAAGCAATAGAGCAAGTTTAAATTTGCCTTTGGACTCGGTGCATACTAGTACTCTATTGTACAAGGATTTGGCATCAAGTGAAATATATTTTCTACTCTTCTTCATTATACTCATGGCAGAAACATAGCTACAAGGCTGATCATACCACTCCATACTTGGGTGCTTCAGTGTGGATGTGTGGAGCAACCAGCAGTCACTCCAAGACCAGTAGTCACCCCAAGACTGATAGTCATCTTAAATACTATGATGCAAACTCAAGCTGAAAGGGCCAGAACTCCACTAGTACTCAGCTCAATGCCAGCGACTCCCACTCCATATTCTGGACGGGTCATACATGTGAGTTTTAATCTACATATGATAACTTCAAAACTGACTGAGACTTTGCTTTAGAACACTAATGCAACTCCATGCAGTGTTCTTGCTGACAGGCATACAAAAAAGACACCCACCGGGCTCCAAACCAGGTCATTTCTTTCCCAGACTTTGCTCCTTGGCATCACCTTAATGGTGAGATTATCCCAGTTGAGCGCCTGTAGAAGATCTGGATAATCTGTGGCCAAATGTGAACGGATGGCCAAGTTGAGTTTTCCCCAGGTGACACCGTCAGGTTTCACAATGACACTATTCTTATCCTGCAAGTAGCCAACGATTGAGGCACCAAATTACACAAGGACATGATGACCTCCACAAGAACAAACCTAACTCTCCTAAGATGATGGATGTTGCTCTAGTGTAGGTGATATCAATTTTACAGTCAAGATAAAACTGAATTGTCTTAGGGCAATGTTCAATGCTCATCTGCCATCAATGAAGAATCTCACCATGTACATCAACTAGTATGTAACTATGACTGCTTTGAATGTGTATGAGGTAATGAATTTACAGGATACATAGGATTATGAGCACTGGTTGGTCATTCCGATATTTTCCCTGGAAGGATGTAAACTTCTCTTCATGGTCAAAATTGAAGGCAGTTTATATATGTACGCCAGTATGATTAATAGCCATATCATTCTGATTATTTGCAATGATGGCTACCTGCTTTACCCTGATCCTAGTCGCACCACAATTATTGACGGCCTGGCATGTGACTGCAATTGCTGACACAGACAAGGAGCCATTGTAGCTGATGAGCACACCAATTGCAAGCTGAGCACAGCCCTGCCATATCACATCATGTTGATTTCTATCTAAATTTCACTGTATAGGCAAATGGCCCCGGTCATTATTTCTGGCATGTCATACAAATTCCAAAAGGCAGTATATTCAAATTTTATATGTGTACGGCTAGTGCTGTCTTGCTGTTGGCTACTAGGTTTATGTAGTGCAAGGATCATATTCAACACTGCTGCAGTGGGATCAAAGTGGCATGGGGCATATCCACACAGTCATTGTGGCCCACATACTACCATTCACAGCTGTTGGGTGAATACAGTGTTGCATTTGAGCTTTATGGTCACTTGCATATATGTGAACATATAAAATCTAGCCAGCTAATCAATCAAGCCTCTATTTGTTCTGATAAGAGTATCTGAGCAATAGTAATTACTCCTTCATAGGATATTATGCTTCCATAAGCAAAAAGAGTCCAATTGTGGTGTACTAATTGTGTCCAAGTGGATTACTAGAGATGTAACTATGAATTAGCTACAATCAGCAAAATAAATATTCATGGATAGTACATATCATCAATATGAACCCTCATAATTTACCATTGATATGAAACTAAAATTGATTGAACCACCTCTCTATGTATTGAACTCTTGTAGACCCTCACACTACGCAAAGAATGCCTTAGCGAGCAACCACTTTGGTTTTAGACTAGCTATCCTGATATACAATGACTTGATTTTTTTTCATATTACTTAGGATGCAATACTTGCTCAAATGCAAGACATCAAGACCTTACCTCAAGTCTCAATTCAATACCAATACTAAAAAAACCATCATATTTATTGCTGACATTGGCTCATTTTCAAGTGCATTTTGATTTTCAATGAGTGCTTATATATTGTCCTGCTTGTTTTTAATGACATTGTATAGATGATCAAGATTATCAAGACTACCAAAGTGTGTCTCCATATTCTTTCCATTGTCACGTTCACTTCAAACCAGCCATGTGTTTAGTGTTTTCTTCAGGCTTATCGCAAAGATATATGTGTGTACAAATACCACCAAGTGCAAGCTATCAAATAGCACAACAGTATAAGTGCTCATCTCAAAGTTTATAAGACACAGAGTTTGTAGCTCCAACGGACCTGATCAGGGTGATGATTTGGGCAATGGACCTGTTCAGGACAGCAGACTTGAGCAGGATTCTGATGATTGGATGAGCGAGTGGTTGACTTTTGAGCTAATGAAGGGCAGTAAGAACACTTTGGCTTCTACCAATCAAATTGTTGAGGTACAGTGACCCAGTGTCTCTACAGCGTTCTACAACATCCTACAACATTGGAGAACACCCTACAACACCCCATCAATAGTTTGACAGATCCATCATAATTATCTATTTACTTCCTTTCAGTCCGGACTTTTGATCTATTTATCCTACAGTCTCGGAGCTTTGCTATACTCCTTTCCTATCGGTTATATGATGTGTCAGTAGCTATTTTTCCACTTAGATAGAATGTAACACATTACATAAGACCTAGAAGTGACAGGAAGAACTCTAGCTTCCTGATTTCGCTTTTAGTTGCCTATACTGTTCGCCTCTATTCTATAGCCTTTAACAGAAGTGACAGAAAAACACTAGCTAAAGTTACTCTAAGTGAGTGAATCAATGACTAAAAATAGCTTTACATTGCTTCAGCTAACAGACAAGTTTCCCATTTGTTGACCTTAAAAACTATAAAGTTTCTACTCTATATATAGGAAGAAGAGGAAGTACTAGAGATGTTGTGAATGAGAGTTGTTAATAAGCATTTAACTTGCAAAGCTGCTTATTACAATGTGTGATACCCGATCACTAACTTGTGCTGCTACATCTATCTCTTTTGACTATTTCTTTAATGACTGGAAGATTTCCTCTGTATTGTCATTCATCTTCCATCAAAGAACATCACCAGTTATTTGACTCAATGTGAGCCCAGTTCCAAGAATATCCCAACTCAGCCTCTAGCTGACAAAAAGATCAAATCTAAATCTACACCTTGTGAGATTGTCAAGGTTATATTCACATATCTCATCAAAATCAAATTACATGAGCTTTATGCAATGAGATAATATCAACTCACCATGAACACATTCAAAGATACTCTTGCTGCTATTGGGAGTAGATTGAGTCAGATTAAAGGGCCAAGGTTGCAGCACTGCTTGAACCATAAAATAGTGAATAAATGATGTCTGAGACTACACAACAACTGTGGATGTTTGATGGTGATTAACATTACATCCATTCTGAATATATTGCGGCTATACTAAGGCTTATTTGCCTTCAACTATCAATAAATTTCTTAAGAAGATCAAACAGCTCTATTCTGCTCATGTCTTCAGGTTAGTCATGTATTCCATTTCCAACAGCAATATAGAGAGACCTTGTGAGTTGCTTGTACTCTTTTTTTATCTATCTTTTATAACTGACAGTTCTTTCCTCTATTGATTCAACAATATAGTGCACATTGTGATTGGAAAAGCTAGATTGAGTCATAACTAATCCACACTGAGTATAAGGAAGGTGGGAAGCTGCTATAGCAGCATCTAGAAATGAACTAAAGGCTTACTGTATCTGCATTAATAAAGATTTTGTAGTGGTATTTGAGGGAGGAAGTGATAATAGATGGAGGAAATGCATGAATCACTCTGTTTTAGAGATGATCTGCAATAGAGCATAGATAGAGCCACTTGTGACATTGTTGAGTTTGTATTCAGGAGAATGTCAAGGAAATAAATGACAGTAAAATCACACTGTTGCAGAAAAGTAACTAGACCTGGAGTTGGGTCAAAGATCTCAGAGATGTTACTACTATGACATCTGGCCTTAGGTGGATGTTACACCTTTTATGTTTAGTGTATTCTATAAATGTAATAAAGCTAAAAAATTGATATATAGCACAGAGCCCTGTAGCGGGAAGCTTTCTCCACAAACTATCACCAATGTTACTCAGGAAGATTGATCAACATGACATGACTAGAATTGTCTTTATATAGTTTTTTGCAATAGGTGAAGCATACACCATATGCACAAAAATGTGGACCTACATATACACAAAATGTTAAAGATGCCAGGCATGAAGGGAGGCACTCACTATAAAGATATTATCAATTCTAAAGTCAGGAGAGAAGTCATCTGGTTTGTGTTCTGTGACTTGTAATTCAACTGCTTGATAGAAGATATCTGGTTTTTGAATGCGAGAATCAAGTTTCTATACTCAGATTATACTTTACAATGGATTACTATTGACCATTGATATGTGCTACAGATAGCTCTTCCATCAGCCTCTCTAAAGCAGCTATCTGCAGTTATTCAATTGACCATGCAATTTAAAGTGAACATTACTACACAATTCAATAATTTAGGTGACTTCAGATCTGCCTGAGCCTAGCTTCGAGAGAGCTGAAGACAAATTACTCTATCTTATTGCCTATACCAGTGACAGGACAGCAACCCACTAGCTACACAATAGCATATACAAACACTTTAAAGGATGGAATGTACTTCCTTGCTGGGTTAGAATTTACTGGAAGAAGCTAAAGCAAATAGCCCACAGATTCGAAACCTGTGCCGGGGATTCAGAGCCCTGTAGATTAGAGAGCAATATCTAACTCAAAGCTTGAGTACTGTTATTTAAAGCATATCACATGTATAGCACAGCAGTTAATTATTGCTATCAATTCTCAAATGTATTGGTGAGTTTTGAGAGAGAAAATAAGACTGCATCATTTAAAAGAAGAAATAGTTAGAATATATAGTCAAATTTAGGCATTAATAAACCACATGAATCTTGAACATAAACATCATGCTGGCATTGCAGATGAAATACAACAATGATGATAAACTATCATAGGTTGAGTCACTTGAAGATAACAATAAGCTCACATATTTCAATCAATGTATCAATGTCCTTCTTATGATCTACTAGCTTCGATATTAAAAGATAGTTAGGAGCACTAGTTAGCAATTAATCACATAGCATCACCTTGAGTTATCCTTGATGTATGTCAAAACCTGGATCTTACTTCAACATTGAAGCAGTCAATGTGTCTATTGACAAACACAGTGGATTGGAGAGTCATGGTATTTGACAGGTATTTCTTTCTAAATTTTTTTATCCTTCTGCAAGCTTCGTACATTTTTGAAAAGCAGATTATTGGGTGTTATGGACGATGATGACAGATACTATTAATGAGAAAGATGTGCAGACTCATAGAGAAGTAGTCTATGCTTAGTTTAAAACCTTCTCCTGAGTGCCACACCCTTTGACAAATAGAATGTAGAGCGTAAAACCACTTGCCAATCAAGCTTGACATATGGTGCCAGACTTAAACAAGCCCTTCCCATCATACCAAATATTTCCATCAACATAGATTTGCATAGCCTAATAGAAATTGCAAATATGTGGAAGCAGAGGTAATTTAAACTTGGTCCCTCATAATTGTATTAGTCTGGCTTGCCTTCATATATAGATATACATTATGGCAGGGATGTTGTTAAAGATTTCTATCTCATATGTAGCAAGCCATTGATAGAAAGACAAGTTGAATGAGTTCAATAGTACTGTGTTACAGCAACAAGCACATCTTAGAAGTCATAGCAGGCTCAAGATGTACTGGTAATGGATATAAGTTCTATGAATCCAAAGTATGGAAAGGTAGGAAAATATTTATCTTAAAAGCCTTTCTGAAAGGAATGTTCATTTACATCTTCCCTGCCAACTTCCGGACTTCTCAACATGTGCTGTTTGAATCACAGGTCCTTAGACTTTTGTTGCCACTTCTGTGAGTCATTGCTCTTGGTTTGCGCTTGTTAGTCTTGGGAAGAGCTGACTTTATACCATCTTTGGAGTGCACTAGTTTATAGTTATCATCACTTTTAAATTTGTCAGTATAAACCTGTGGAAGAGAAGAGAGACTGATTGTCTTGACTCACAGAAATTGTCAAGGTTTAATAGCTATATCTGTTACCAGTCTATCCATACCCTGGCAAACACTATGTCTGAAGTACCGTGAAACTTGCTCACAAGATGCTATAGAGATAATACTTGATTTCAATATTCTAGATTTATTAGACCAATTGTTAGACTGAGATTACCCAGTTGCTTTGAGAGAAAAATGACAATTGTTGGTGTATAGTACCGTGCGTCCCACAAGCTCTCCACGCTGTGCTGTTTCTGATGACACATGGATGACCCCACAGTACCCCCATTTCTGGGCGCGCTTTGCAACTACTCGACACTTTTCTACACGGCGCGCGCGTACCGCGCAACACACCCGACTTACCACACGACTCCATTCAAAATAATCGTGTACTTGAAGCTCACCACTGGCAACCTCACGCACTTTGATATCGACTGCCTGCAGCTCATGAGCACGCTGGTGCATGTGGATTTTGGGCGCTGCAGCGTCACTCTACCTGTGTATCGCCAAAACGCGCTGATGGACGCGCTGCAGCGACTGCCAAGACTCGGGTCGGCGCACATGGAGCATATGGACGGATACGTCCTCACCCCCAGCGTATTTGGAGCCGTTCGGCGCAGTGCCTTCCCCAGCTTCTTCCAGGTCACGCTCCGCGCGACGTGGGCAGGAGCCACCAGCTTCCTCAATTGCTTGCCGCCTCAACGATCTCATTTGAGCGGTGGAACCCATGATCGGAGAAGGCCAAGCTGCTCCCCAATTCTTCCACGCGCGGTTCTGGGAGACGCTGCATCGTAAGGCTGGTACCAGCCTCGACACTCTGACTCTCAAATTTCCCGAAGACACACGGTGGGGTGAGACCACCAATAATGGTGCCAGTTGGGCTCCCCGCTTGCGCGACCTCACCACCATCTCCATCTATGGGTCCTCGCAGTATCCTCTCGTGTCCTTCATCAACCCCATCCACTTGGGGCGACTGCGCCAGGTGTATCACGACCGGTTCACGTGGGATTCACTGCCACAGATGAATGATCCACTCCGTCTCCATTGCCGGGTCACCCAGCTCGAGTTTGGTACCATCACGCTCAACTACGCTCGGGCCGATCACCCCTCACATCTGGTCGACCAGCGCGCGGCCTTTGTCACGCAAAACCTTCCAGACGTCGACCTCGTCATCATCTTGTGCTCGATGGTGCCCAGAGTTGACGCCAGTGGCAATCCACTCCCCGCCGCCCAGGTCGCGTCAGTGCTGCTCAAGGCTTTTCCGGCCTTACATCCTACAATGTTGTAAAACACTCTAAGATACTCTATCAATGGTTTGACAGCTCCATCATATTTATCTAATCCATGTTTATTACTTCCTTTCAGCCTGGACTTTTGATTCTCAACTTCTACAGAATCAGAGTTTTGCTATACTCCATTCCTATCACATATATAATGTGTCAGAAGTGGCAGGAAGAACTCCAGCTTTTTGATTTTGCTTTTAGTTGTCTACACTGTCTACCTCTGTTTTATAGTCTTTAACATTAATCTTCAGAATTATTTTATTTGCTGTCATGTGGCTTGAGATGCTCTTTGATGGCTGATTGTATGACCTAACTCTGTAATATGGCCCAGAACACAAGCTTGTATTTATTTGACACTCCAGCTGCCTTGAGTAGGATAGATTGATCCTATTGTCTTTCAATAGAGAATGTGCCAAGTCAAAAAAAAAATCTATGATTCACAGTCAGGAAGACTTACCTGCTACATTCCACAAGTAAAGTAATATTCTCTAAGAATTGTTACAGTCTTGTTGAATTGTACCAAGCTATCACTGTTATCCCTCTACCCTATGACAAAAGCAAGGTAGTCTGTTTCACTATTGTGGTTGCGGGAAGCTTGATGGAGCTAACATGCTAGGCAGAATTTGTCTAACAAGCATTGTCTTTTCTGCTCTGAGTGCATCAAGACCTTCTTTCAAAGCTAGGTGTTACACTGAATGACTACCAGTAATGTATTCTGAACAACTGGGTCGCTGTTAGGAACACTGCACGTGCATCAGCTTCCACACATTGATCTCCCTTGAAAATCACGCTCTGCTGAAGATTCTGAGGTTATATACCAACCTTTGTAAATGAGACTATTTATGTTGAGAGAATAAAAGATCTATGTCAGGACTTGTCCAACACTCTGATTAAACATGGCAAAAGTGAGAGCCTTGTATAACTTAAGTTACTATTAAAATGTGTATGCTGGTACTGTCTTACTTGGACATAGAGAACAAAGTTTGTTCTACTGCTTATCTACTATGTGGCTGTGCATAGGAGAAATTATGTAAACTAGAACATATTTATTGATCAAATGATAATACAATGATAAATGTGGAGTAAGTAGATCTTGTGTAGTTATTCGATATAATTACAGAGACAGTAGTTGCTCAGCTATAAAGTTACTTTTGAACCTGGGATTGCTTATAAAACCAAGATCTAAAATCACTAGACTGGATAATCTAAAGCTCTATTAGGTTTACATTTGAACATCACCAAAGATTGTTTAATCAATTTAACACTTTACATTCATGTTTATTCTTTACTAAATTACTCTCACATTTTAAAGGTAGCTAACAACAAAAGTTTTATAAGAATTGCAATTATTGTGCATTTTAACTAGTAAATAGTAGTTTGATCATAGTGTCAATTATTAAATGCAAACATGATTTGTATTTAATTCATAGCTCATTATATCAGATTAAATATATTTCAAGAGAATTAGTACATCATAGTATGTGTATCCCAAGTTTTGCTGGGTGTTTGTAAATAAGCTTTATTAACATTATTGTTGTTGAAGTTAAGACAGCTAACTTAAAACAATTGAGACACAACCAACACACATTTGAGTTACTATTTACCAAGAAAAATATATCTTGAGTCAGTTTTAAGTTCAATTTGACTGTCTAGATGTAACGAAATAGAAAGCTGTATAGAGCATAAAACATGGAAGTCTTGAACTACAGTCATCTTGGATAATAATATTTATTCTCTCTTAGAGTTGTCTGGTAGACAAGCCAAGTTAGTGTGCTAGAATGAAGAGATCTAGCTCAAACTAGAGACCAGATGTAATAAGCCCATTTGCAGAGAAATTATAATTTACTTGCTGGATCTACAGAATAAAATAACTGAATTTCAAGTAGTTAACAAGGAGATTATTTGTCTATATGACATCCTCTGAGACTAAGGAGTAAAACTGACTAGAGGTAAACCATCTTGGTGTATTCATCCTTTGGGATTTGCTGCCACTGCTGCTTGTACTTGTACTCTCATATAATAAATGAATTTATGTTAAAACATAGAGAAACATACTTGATTTATCTACATAGAGCAGCAGCTAAATCACACTATTGATATATATTGAATAAAGCATAAATCTGATAAAAGACCAGAATATACAGGCTATCTGAGCTAGAGAAATGACATACAGGATCTGAGCTACTCTTGATAATATTGGTGCATCATTTTTTCATACTCTCATCAATTGCCAACTAAAACTAGCAGTTTATTATTGTCAGCCAAATAAACAAGCTCAACTTTGACAAAGCCCGAAGCTAAAACTATTTATTAATTAGGAGCCAAAATTTGAAGGTAGATTGAGCAGCCAATTAGAAAGAAGAATAAATGAGCTCATAAATAGATATTCTGTAGGATATATAAGGACTGTGATTCTTTTACTTAAAAAAGTCTCTCACGCTCAAATGATCTCCCCCAAAGTTTCTTGTTTTCTCTCTCTCTTCTTGTATTTGTCAATGAACATACAAGCATCACAAACTGTCACAAGTTATAATGGAACATTCTAGAAGGTGCAAGAACATTGTAGAGTGCTGTAGGGACACTAAATCAATAATCTCCAACAACAAGCTTCACAACTGCTTGGACATAACTAAAAACTTTTATTATTCAATTCTACCAACAAATTCACCCTATCCACCACATCTTTTGTTAAAGACAATAGAACTCAAGCAGACAGCTTAGGCCAATTAGAGGTGAAATCAGAAAGCTAAGATGATATCTAAGACAATCAAAAGTATTTTGAAATCTGCTCTGCGCAATCTAAAACACTGATGCCCTGGATGTGTGATGGTCTTCATGAAGCCTGCCAGTAGCAGGGCCCATCACAGGCTTGGAGGGGGAATAGGCTAACGGGAGACAAGTTAGCCATAGGTCATGTTATGCTACCCAACAAAATCTTACAAGCTGCTGATGCTTTGCAAGAGTAGGTCAACCGAGTCCATGGCAAAAAAAGTGATCTGGTACCAGAGTTTGAAGTGTTGCAAGATTGGAAACTTGTGTCCGTGAGAACGGTCACATGACTGTTCACTGGACTTACAATTTTGCCAATTATGCCTCCCTTTCTTCTTACAGTCGGTTTGTAGTATGGCTGATCTAGTAGCCAGCCACACCCCCTCCTGCGGTGTTCCCAACTGGTCCTCAAGACCATATTCACAACCTCCCCATATTACACTGACCTTCCCAGCAAAAGCCCCCCCCCCTCTTCTTGCTTCATCTGGCCAAGATGAGGGGGTTTTGGCCTCTGAGCACCAGCATCAAAGATGTATGTAATCCTCTGACTCTGCATACTGCTGGGGCTAACTCCCCTGCTCAGTTTGCTGTAGACTGTGTCACCATGTGTCACCTCATCTGCCATTGCAACAGCTGCGCAAAGCACATGTGCGGAGCGTCACAGCCCTACACGTCCTGGTCTGTACACCCTCCACTCCCATCTCTGTTATTCAGCCTAGGCGTGTTCCGCTGCCACATCCAGCTCACGCCCTTTGCGCACACGCTCTAATCCCGCACAAGCTCGCGGTGTCTTGTGCAGCCCCCATGCCCAGACCAGGTGTCTGCCACGTCACCCCACCGCCTCGTCGCCCCACCCAACAGCCCACGCCCCGTGCACGTCCATGCTCCTCGCCTGTGCTCCCAGTATGTCGCCACTTTTGTTGCGCCTACGCGCACAAGCCCGTTGTGTCTCACGCTCTCCCGCAGTCCCCACAGTGACACACCCAACCTCGCAGCGCTGGGTGTCTGCCACCTCGCTCCACTGCCTTGTCGCTCCACCCAGCTACACACGCACTACATGCAAGCCTGCGGTGTCTTGCGCACTTGGTCTTCCCACTTCTCACCTGCATGGCTGTGCCACCCTCGTCCTTTGCCAGTGCCCTGATCCGCCTCCGCACCCCGCCATGTCATACCGATTCTTGAGCACGGCTGCTTGCTTGCCGGTGTCACACCCTGCAATGAGAGCCTCGCGCATTGAGCGGCCATTTGTGACTAAGTTGTTGGTTCCGGTGCACAGTGCAGGGAATTCCACAATCACACCCCCGCATTTTTTGCTCTCGAGAGGGTAGACTTTTGGGGGAAGATCTCTGGGGTGAAAGAGGGGAGGGCTAACTCACACATGTGGCCATTGAGTATATATAAGATGTATTACTATGATCCAGTTAACATTTTGAACTACTCAAATGATACAGGGTGTAGTGTTGCAAATAGAAAGCAGTTGACATAGAGATTAAAGAGAAAATGTTTATACTTCTCAATTGCATTGCTATTAATTCAATCGCTTTCACGAATATTAGCTGACCCAAATTTTGGGACAAGATGGCAGGGCTGCAAGATGTTGCTCAAGCTGATGATAGAGGCTTGACGAGTGTTCTGGTGTGTGGATCATTTAAGCCGGTAAAAGCCTGATTGTCTATCAATGGAGGAGAATGGCTGAAACCACTCAATGTAGGCAAGAGGATGTGGAAAGCGACCATAGTGAGAGGGCAGAGAAAATATAGTGCATATTTGAGCAGCTTGTAAGCCTGAGGAGAGTAGCATTGAGATGAACATGGAAAACAGCCAGCTGGCACCATGTACCTGATAAACCAGAACCAGCCCTCCATTCATCTCTATCAACCACCACCAATGCTGTGTCAAAATGAGACGGAGAAGGCTCCTTGCGTGGGTCTGAACTGGGAATGGCTGGGTGAGCACGAAGCTTATGCAGTCTCTTGAGGTCACTGATGTAGTGTTGGGAGGGTAAAATAATGAGGGCTGATTTATAAACATCAATACAGTCATTTGGGGATGTGTTGAAGAATATCCGAAGAGCAGATAGAAAGTTTTGTACTCCAAATTCTGAAACGAGACGGGACACCGGGATGTTTGGGAAGGGGAAAGCCTTTGTCATTCTAGAGCCATGACCAAGTGCAAGGCCAGTCGACACAGACTGGGTGACTGATTCACGTGCCTGCTTGTGATTATCAAACAAGGGCACTTCTCCAATGTCTTGGTTCTCCATCTCGTCCAAATTAACAGGGATAGGGTCTTTTTGAGAGAGATACCAGTCAATGAAGACTATGTGACAATAAACTGCTTCTTATATGGTGAGCCACTTGGTCATTTGTGAGGTGTAGTCCACTTTGCTGCTGGCATCGTACACCTCCTTTATCTTTTGTCTAGGAATTAATTGGTGATTGAAATAGAAAGTAAGCTGACATGTAGAAGGATGTGGGAATACCATCAATATCAAAATCAAACATGATTCCTCTGAACATTTGCTCTTTTCCAGCTTTGATCCAGAGCATCAGGCTGCTGCCATAGGGCCGGCCATTTTGACCAGATACTTGGAGATATTAGGGGGTAAGTATACATATTCAATATCTTTCTAAAGCGAAATATTCAAATAATCCTTGCATAGAGAATAATTGGCCACTAAGATACTACTATTACTTCCTTGCTTTGAGAAGATATGGCTGAACATCCCAAAAATTATATTCAAGCAACTGACATTCCAAATAGTATCTGTTTAGTGAGGCTGTCCACTTTTTCTCTACCTGATTTCCTTGCTATTATAGATGCTCACAATATGAAAATTAATCTGGTTTAAACAGGTGGCGGTGTGAACTGACAGTGTTTTAAACAGACAGTTTGAACGGACAGTTTGAGCCGACATTGGATTGATCTGCCAGTTTTGATAAGCAATAGTTTGAAAATATATAGATGTTCAAACCAGTAGTGGTTTAAATGCCAGCTGTTCAAACAAGACATGGTTTGAATGTGTGGTGGCTTAAGGATATTTGTAATATCTGCACTTCTTACATTACACATAGTAGCTAGAGTAATCATAATGGTTCAATCAATTTTTATTTCTTTTAAACGATTGGTCATTTTCAATGGGTTTAGCTTGAACAAAATGTTTAAGATGACTGTTGATGCACTCTTTTGAAATACATTTAACCTGATCTAATGAGCTATAAATTAAATGCAGATCATATTTAATAATTGACATTATAATCAAACTACTATTTACTAGTCAAAATACAGAATAAAAAACATTGCAATTCTTATTGAACTTTTGTTGTCAGCTACCTTTAAAATGTGAGAGTAATTTAGTAAAGAATAAACATAAATGGAAATGTTGGTGGACAGTGACCAAGTGTCTCTACAATGTCCTACAATGTCCTACAACATTGTGGAACACTCTACAATGCCCTATTAATGGTTTGACAGATCCATCACATTTATCTCTTTACTTCCTTTCAGTCCGGAGTTTTAATCTATTCCTACAGTCTTAGAGCTTTGTTATACTCCATTCCTATTACATATATGAGGTGTCAGTAGCCACTTTTCCGCTTTGATAGAATGTAGCACAGTATATAAGATTTAGAAGTGACAGAAAGAACTCCAGCTTTCTGATTTTGCTTCTGGGTGAGTTTGTACATTATTGTGCTTAATTTAGCTTCCTGATTTTGGATTGTCCATATTGTCTATCCCTGTCCTATAGCCTTCAACAGATGATGGGGCCCTTCAGAGTCTTGGTGTCAGCAATGTAAGCGGCCTTAATACCCTTCTGAAGCTGCAAGTGTGTTAGCGACTTCAGATAAAACATTTAATTGAGACTATACAATATTGGAGAAGTTCTGGAACCACTTCATACAACTAAGTGAAAATCTTATATCCTTGTTGTTTGCTATACCCATAATCAGAAAAGACCACAGTTAATAGAAGTTGAGAATGTTTACCTTGATTTGAAATGTTTTAAACTGATATCTTCATGAATCAAGGGAACTTCACATCTCATACCATCACAAATAACAGCTCTCATATTAGTAACAGTGCAAATAGTGTGACTGAAGTGTTGTTCCAAGTGAATAATAGGATCAGTATGAGCAGCAAATTAATCAGGCAAATCTAGACAGTAGCATAAAAGTTTCATAGTGGTAAATGTCTTCAGACTTTTTGTCTATACCACCTTGATCCAAAACATCGTCATTTCCTGGAAGGTCTGTGTTGTCAAGACCAGCACCAAGTATCTCATTCATGGTAGTTGCTGACATCTGGCCAGTTTTATTGCTAGGATCTAGACTGCAGTATAAAAGTTATCATGTATGTCAGGAAAACAAGGGGAAGATTTTATTCCTAGTTATATCCGGTAACTGTTTGTGATGATTTGTAAGAAGCTTAGTGTACCTGTAAATATTGTAATCTGAAAGTAGAATATCAATATATTTCAAGTGATTAAAATCATTTGACAGCCTTGGAGGAGCCGACAGGACACACTGCATAATTAGAAGCATCTGACAGCTGATTGTGGTGATTTGCAAGATTCTCAGCAGGCTTGCAAATATTGTGACCCGAAAGCAGAACGTCAATATATTTTCAAGTGATTAAAATTATCTGACAGGCAATTAACATCTGTTCGCAAGTCTAAATTTTGGTGATACTTAGAAGTCTAACAAGTGAGCCACTTTGAGCCAGTCATAGGCTTGAAGTGAGTGTATTGGTACCAGGGGTGCTTCAATATTGCTTTGAAATTGATAATCAAATAGATTGATCTATATACTACATGTTATCTCTCCCTAGTACCCTCTAGTACCTTACACTTACTCCCCAATGCCCAATGCATCAACCGCAACTAATACTGAGCTGTATATCGGCTCTGAAGCGGCAGAAATTGGTCCAACTATGCTGTAACATAGCGGAAGCACCACAGAGATGCATTAGAGGCCCAATTTGAAATGCATACAGGGGCTGTATCATGCTGAGAGGGGGCTTGATACCTAAAAGCTAAAACAACTGGCAAGCACTTAACTGTGTCACGTCAAATAGCACTACGCACACACATATATGGCCGGAAGGTCTGACAGGGCCTTAGCGAGATCAGAACTGGTTGGAAGATGGGGAAATGAGCATATGCACACCTTCTTTTGCGCATATATATCTGAATGGGTGGCGAATGAATGCACGCAGATTACATATGCCTTGCTCACCTGTGCACTGTCCTGGTAATGAATCAATTTTAGCATACTAGTATAGTCAGCATCGTGGGTAGATAATGGAGATCAGAGAACTGACTCAAACCAAGGAATGACAAACTTCTCCCGGTCTTCTCACATCTGGGCCTGTCTTCAAGCCCTGTCCATTCCACTATCAAGCTATGACTTTGATGTGCACCGTTCGAGCTGTATCCGGAGAATGCTATCTGAAGTTGTATCTCGGCAACTCTGGGCTGAACAGGCAATTTCCAAGACATTAGTAATCTCAATGTTGCACGTGAGCAGAGATACGAGTGGGCTGAGCGAAGTTAGCGGAGGTAGAATGTTGGATACTGAGAATGTTGGGTGGTGGTAAGAGAGTAGCAGACACAAAAAAGACTTAGCACTTTGAGAACATATCAAGGTAGAAAGGTAGAAAGTTAGACTTGAGCATGCTATGCTGTACAGCTGAGAATCACCTTGTCAATCTTCTGCTCAAGATTGAGTGCTTTGATCTCCAGGGCATGTGGTTGCGCTCGCGCTCAAGCAGAGTCAGAGTGCATATGGTAGAATTCAATATATGTATATATGAGCCTCTTAAAACTGAGAATGTTGATCATATGGCCTGGTAGATAACTTTAAGTAATGGATAAATTAGGATAGTGTGCGGACGTAACAATCACTACATCTGCCCATTGTGCCCATTGTGCCCTACACCGCGCACATGAACAGAATAAGGACAATCCTAGTGATCAAGTTTCGAAAAGATAAATGAGGTGAGTATCTGGGCGGGGCGTAACTCTTGGTAGAGGTATTCACAGGAGGTGGGTCAAACACTGTGACACTTTAGTTCTCTTTGTGATCATATGCCTGGTCCGATTTATTAGGCTTCATAGATCATTGAAGATAGAATGACTTACAACTATATCTGGGAGGTTTCTGAGAGGGCCTAGCTCTCGGAGCTCACTGATAGATTGTCTGGTTGTCAACATGGTGATGATCGATGGAATGAGGGGATAAGAACAATAAAGTTATCAATTGATGTGTGAAATAGCGACTTACAGTGATGGCACTCTACAGGGCTTAGCACCCAATGCGGGTTAATAGTCAAACAAACAAATGGTGATGTTTTGCGAGTCAGGTGCTTGAGTACTATATATACAACCTACCTTCAAAAGCAGCCGCCAAACGATGATGGTATGGGCTTGTGTCGCACATGGAGTGAAAGAGCTGATCGTAAAGCTGGACATGGGCCCCCCTGTGGTAGATAAGAATGGCAAGAAGATGAGGAATGGGCTCAATGTGACCAAGTATATCAATCAAGTTCTCAAGGGCCCGCTGAAGGACTTCAAAGACCGCATGGAGGTAGAAACTGGCTCGAAAATGCTCATTGTGGAAGATGGGGCACCAGCATATGGATGGAAGCACTTGAAAGATCTCAGGGCAGAGCTGGGGATCGAGAACCTAGAACACCTCCCATCATCCCCCGATCTTAATCCCCTAGGGCCGCTTTGGCTGATCCTCAAGAACCAAGTAGCCAACATACCAGGGTCTGCTGACTCACTGGAGAAGCTTTGGGGAGCCGTTCAACAGGGATGGGGGGAAATAACAGATGAGGACATAAAAAAGCATACAGGACCTATGGATGAGGGGTGTTAGGCTGTTAAGGCTGCCAAAGGCTGGCATACCCGTTTCTGAGATCACTTATATCAAGCTAATATACATGTCTACAATACCTAACAATGATTTGATGAACTGGCGAGCACTTGTTGCACAATCAACGTGTCTTGCTGCATTTACGTGACGTGACATGTCGAGCGTGAGAAAATATTTCCATACTTTCTGCCAGTACGAGTACATGCAAGAGCATAGTGAATGCAAGTTTTGTTGCCAGCGTAAACATCGCTGGGTACTCGTAGACCACTTCGTTTATCTTAGAGTTTGCTAGGTGTCACTGCCGTCAATGTCCATCCTGCTCTCATTGTCCTCGGTGATGGTTGTCGCTCTCTTGATGCAGTGGATTTGGTCTCCATCATCATTTAATACTCAGCAATTGCTAGTAACCCTAAATGGATAAACTGTAGCAATTGCTGTGTTTTGTAATTGATTAATTTATGGCTGGACCAGGGGCTATCCAAAAGCAGTCAGGTTGGTTGAAATTGATGCCTGGCCTATTTGGGCTGCTGGTGGCTGACCAGGGGACTGTTTAAAAGCGGTCATAGGTAGCTGAAATTGATGGCTGGCCCAATTGGGCTGTTTGGGCTGTTGGTGGCTACAAAATGAGATTTCCACTGCCCCCCAATTGGGCTCTGGGGTGACACCCCATATAGATAGCCCCTACTCTAGGGTATCCTTATTTGGTATTCCCATACCTGAGGGTGGCCTGGTTGCCACACTATGGCCCAATTAGTCTGTTATCGGGCTTCTACATTTTTTTTTTGGCTTGAAATGGGGTGTATCCTACCTCACTAGAAGCGGAATTTTCTATAAAATCCGAATTTAAAATCCATTTTTGGATTGGATGGCTATGGCATGTGCTATGGGTGATTCTGGTGGCCCGTAAAATATTTGGCAGAGTTCTTAGATAGTGCCAGTGGGGGCAAGTGAGCTCGACATCCTGCCAGAATTGAATATGGGGGCAGACAAGACAAGCTGCTGTTAGCGAACCCACTACATATATATATATAATGTCAGCAGGCACTAATAACTGCCTGCAGCCCTGCAGCCCCGATCACACTAGCCATGGTATGCTGTGGTCGCCATGTAGTAGTAAACACTGAAACTGAACAATGAATCGATGTGAATAGGAACGATCTACCTGAAAGATGTGGCATATATTGATAGAAGGTGGCAGAGTTGATCGTCAATTAGTGTGGCCACAGCTTTAATATGACTTGTCACTTAAGTTACCTCAGCCACATACTACTTAAGGGCCGGCTGGGGGTGTTCGTCCTGTGTTCAAAAGCATTTCAATTGAAATAGTTATACAATGGAATCACAAGAGATGAAAGATGTAATGTGACAACAGTAGAAGAACTTAGTATCATAGAAATTGAGAGTAGTAGTTGAGACAGGATGGCATATGTTCTGAGTCGACCACGAAATATCTATGTATGATACAAAAAAGTGTATCACCAATAGTAATCAATATTTGATTCGTGCATGATTTTCTTGAGGAGGTCGTGGTTTGCACTGGCGGCGTCTTTGGGTGACCTCCAGGCCACATTGTTGCGGGTAGTGTAGTTAATCCATGTCTTTGTAAGCTCATGTAGGATAGACCGTTTGTAAATCATGCAACAAGGTAGGGCCATGAGAGCAAATATGCTTCTGCATACCTGGTAGTCTTCGGCTTCCCATTGGATGGCTTGGTAATGTCTGTACTGGGCAAAACACCTTGCAGCACAGTAGAGCTAAAAATTCGTGCAATCAGCAAAAATCAGAGGAGGGTAATTAACTCAAATACATATGAGTATGTAGGCATAGGCTATGATGTTAATTGGGACATTGCATTGCTTGTCACACATGTGCATGTGGACCTCAAATAACTGAGAGTATGGGTTTCCCTTATCCGGCCCATTGCTAAATGGGATCTGCCTGTACAAGATGTCCCTCAATAGAAAATGCAGCACCGGAAGTTGTGAAATCTTCAACACCCGCTAAATTAGATATAATCAGTACAATAATTGAGAGAGTGATTAACTCTTACCTGCATGTTCTTTTTAGGCAGCAAGATCTCGCACAGTGCCCGACTCATTTTCATGTTCCCATGAAGCAGTGAGATCGTGTATAGTCCTTCATCTACCATCCACAGTGTTTGCCACTGAATGGCGGAATTGTAATACTGAAACACCTGCTCCTTCGGAAATTCAATATGCCTGGCAAGGGGTGAGTATAGCAATTCCTGCAATTCTGGGGTGCTGCATTTTATTATATATTGCGAGGCATATGTTGCATGCAGCGCGAGGTCAAGAATTCTAATGCTAGTCATCCCATGCTTGACATTGTGCTTGAGAAGTAGAGGAGAAATCAAATGGCCATGGAGATCCCGTGGAAGCGCCCTCCAGAAACGAAGTCATCGAGCCGGTAGTAGCAGTGTGCGCAGATTGATGTTGATCCTTAGAGTCCAGGTCAAGGCCCACGCCTATCTTTTTGTCCTGCAACAGCGGAGACATGTCAGATCCAAGCCAATAAAAAAGATGCCTTGGAGGATGTACTATCGTGAGGGGAGACTGATTTTCTTGCAAAGGGTGGTCTATGATTTACTACGGTTAAAGCAGAACCTGATCCTTGTCGACCAATGTGCTGCAGCTGGCTTATATAGTACCCTCTGCCTGGGTCTAACCCTAGGGGATTTTGTCATAATACCCTGTCAACGTAAAAGCACAAACATACACTCACCATTGTATTTCAGTGTCACACAGGTCAGCATAGGTCCATAAATAGAAACTTGCAGGCTCAAATTTGCGGAGTTACAAAACTTGAAGTTTAATCTGTCAAAGGTGCTGTCATGTTGGCTGCTTTCAAGTCATAGTAAGTCTACTTATGTGATCACACCACATACTGAGTATTTCTCCAATCGTGCCCTGTTTTTGGAGTCTGGACAAGGTTAATCTAACCATCTCCTCCCTTTCCTTCCCTGAAATTCAATACCCTCATCCTTAGATAATTATAATTGATAAGAGTTGATGCAAAGTGGTCAAACTCGTCTGGGAGGACTCTAATCAAAGTCATGCACTACAATTCATCATCTAGGCTCTCCAAAGTGAAGGTAGATGTACACAGATTTTGATAAATTGCATACAGTGCTCTGAACACTTAATAAGTGATGAAAGCGACTCATCAGGCTCCTTCCAAATAGAAAACAAGTCACTATATACATTGAAGTAATTGCCTGGCTGCTTGGCATCATGGACATCCTTGAGGACTGTCCAGATCTTTATAGGATTGTCTGAGCAGCCAGTGATGTGGGGCTTCTGTCCAGGGCTAATAGACAGTACTAGGGCCACAGGCACACTCAGAGAGGACCTCCTACTCCTCAACAGGGTCTGGAGAAAATTTAGTAGTCTCAGAAGTGGCTGTGGGCTTGGTTTGAACCCCAGGGACTAGTTTCTAGAGCTTTTGTGGCTGAAGCAGGGCCTTGATGTTGGCAACCCACTCTGGATAGTTTGACTCTGTGAGTTGTGGGTAGATAGATAGGGCAGAAAGTGATGACATGGTTGCCAGAATGATGTAGCATAGGGTGAAGTCAATGTAAAGAGTGTAAAATGATAGACAGAACAATGCAGAGTCATCCAAAGTGTTGCAAAGGATGCAGGGACCAGGATAGACATGTTAAAGCGTCAAAAACAGCAGCAGGTGCTGCAAAATGTGATGGCAAGGCGTGTAACAATGCACAGACTGAGCTTCGAACTTGTAGAGTGCCTAGAGCACAGGGCTCATAACTTGTTAAAGGCTATAGGACAGTAGCAGACAGTGTACGCAATGTAGAAGCAAAATCATAAAGCTAGAGTTCTTTCTGTCACTTTTAGGACCTATATACTACTCTAATCTGATCTACAAGGAGAATATCTAAAGTTCAAACTGCAAGCATTACTGAACTGTCACAAGTCATGATAGAATGTTCTAGAAGTTGCTGGAATGTTGTAGAGTGCTGTAGGGACACTGGGTCAATGATCTTCAACAGGAATTGTGGTCTTTCTCTGCTATGTCTTGACAATCATTCAGTGGCTCTGTGAAGAAACACTTTTAAAGCATTCACTCATTATACTTATGATGCACAGTATAGCCAGGGTGTTCTGGTTGCTTTCCAAGGTCTATGGAACTCTGTTCTTCTTGCTATGTATATCACATAGCCAAACCACCTTACCTACTATGTCAGGCTTGGATAATGATGGCATGACACATCTTCATGGCTGTATAATTTACCTCTGGTACATTGGTTATATAATGTGAAAATTGTCTTACTGAACCTCCTGATGCAGCGACAGGGAGCTCTTTAGTAGCCTGGAAGAGATTGAGTTGAAGTCATTCCGGTTATTGTACTGCTGTAATTAAATTTGTTGATCTTTCAATCTATTCTCCTTGTGAATATTTTAACTTCCACCTATCTACCACATTACACTTCTATGTGCTCTGCCACACAATTTTTTATCTTCCAGATAGCTTGTTGCCAACTTACTCAGTTGCTATATCACATATCAATCTATATTTTTCTATCACCAGTTTCGATATTGATGTCACTTTCTTTTCCTGTTTTAACTTCTATCTTGTCTTCCTTGATGTTGATATTGAGTTTAATGTGCCCACATAAATGAGCATATCTTTGCTCTTCAATAAACAGGATTTGATAAAATATGTGTTTCACTCCTAAGACTATAATAGTATGCAGTGCTAATTCTCGTGCATCCACATCCTTCTAGCTACCAGTGGCAAGCCCAGTTTCTGTGTGAATGCATAAATTCTTCCAGTATCTGTTGTAAATAATTCTTACATATTAAGACAGTGTCCAAAAATTGATAAAGAGATTCTTGGTGTCTCAATAACTGTATACATGGCTATGCTTTCCTTCACCCTCTTGATACCCTGCATTACATCTGTAAATTTTAAAGAGACAAGCACAGGTTCTGCATGAGTACATGAAAATGTCTGAGTTCCTTTTGCACCACCTTTCTATATGCTCCTGATAACCTGAAAATAGCCAAAATGACATGCAAACCACATATACGTAGGCCATGTACTAGCATATCATGGACATGTGATCTCCTGAGACCATTGGATATACCAAAGACTCAAGCCCAGTGTATGCAGAAGCAAGTGAATCTTGTTGCACATTACCATTCTATATACTCCTAGTATGCTGGAAAATAGCTTAAATGTCATACAAAGTTGAGGTATGATATGAGCTTGATGTTATCTGCTTATGCAAGTTGCACCCACTTGGAAACTAGAAAGAAACAAGCACAGCTTCTGCAAGAGCACTTGAATTGTCTTATTTTCTTTTGCATCACCTCTCTATATGATTCTATTATACTTACTATAAGTATACACTTGTGATCCACCACTGTGCCAGAGAGGCCTGGCATGAGGAGGAGACATGTTGTGTCACGTGACCGCACCTGGAAATTTTGCTACTTCTCATAGACCTTACAGTGTAGTATATGACTAGCTATGTCAAGTCATTTATAGATATATGTCAAACAATTTCTCAAGCTAATTCCTAGACTTTGACCTGGTAAAGCGCTTAGACATCTTAGGCCTCTTTCGCTCCACAATCTCCTTATTGGATTAAAGAAGCTTGTTTTTCTTGCTACTACCTGTCCTTGGCTCCTCTACCTTCTGCCTGGCCACTCTGCCAGTAACATATGTCTTGTCAACTGTCTCAGTCCTTGGATGTTTGTAGTTAGCATGTCCAGCAGTCTTTTGGGGCCAACGTCCAACAGACATCAAGCCTTCAATGTTTTTTTAGAGTGTAGGCTGAATCCACAAAGACCATAGGGCCCCAGTGTAGTGGAGTCTGAGATATGAACAAGATCCTGGGTGACTAACACTACTGAGACATGCCACAAAATAAATTTTAACAAATGAGTGAGCAGGACACAATTTCAAATAATACCAGCAAAGGGTTAGTGTTTGTGTCATACCAATCTGGGTTAGCTGAGCGATGATAGGCAAATATACTGTGGGATTGTCCTGTGTTGAAACCTTGAAATAATAGGCATAGTTTTGGAATGCACTTTCTTGCTACGAATCTCTGGAAGCGGTGAAAGTGGTGGACTAATGATAGCAGATGCAGGTCCATCCTTGTGATGCACTGCATGTACACAGGAAATTTAGTGGTTTCATCTCTGCAACACCCCTGTCATAGTATTGCACAGCTGTGCAAAAAATCACTGGTAGATTGAGTCACCCCAAATTAGGTAAGTTGTCATGAGTGAGTGAATCACCTTTAGTAGCATGTTACAGGTCTCTTGGGCACTATAACTGTTGAATACCCACTAGTTCAACTTGACCTTATACCAAATTGGCCGCATCAGCTGCTTCTGGAGTGCCTTGGTTTTCCAGTTTTCCATGGTTAATTCCCAAGCCGCCACTAGCATTCAAGAGATGAAACTGGCTATGGATGTCACTTCAAATGTGAGCCCAGATCTACAAAAATTTCATTAGTATTAAAATCTTCTAACAATGGTAGAATAATACATCTGGAACAAAAATGAAATACATTCTTGCTAGATGTGATAAACAGTACTATGAGTATGCATAAGGCACACATCTTGTATTCATTTCTCATTGGTTGATGGCTGGTGATACCTGCTGGCCTTTCATAAGCTCAATCATCTTCTTCTTCAACTGCTGAGGTTGTGACTTCAAAAAGTGTTTTACATCATTGCTGTGGGGTTTGAACTCGGAAAATGCATGTTCACTGTTAGTGTGTCTGCAATGATTGATGATTTAAAATGGCCTACACATGGTGAAGGACATCTTTGGACCTCTTGAATTTGTAATTAGAACACCATGGACATTCAAATTCATGGGTGTCTTCGGCAGGCCGTTTTAGTCTACCTAGGCCCTATTGGCATACAGGTGAGATGATTGACACACACCAAGTTTCAAGACTTATGGATTTACCTGGTTGCCATGTATTGACATGATTTCTTCTCACTCGTGAATATCTGGTGATTCCTTGTGTAAGTCCTCTAGGCCAGTGTATGTGTGTTGCAAAATCCTTCCAATTTGCAGCACATTTTGCTGCCATGGCTCAGGGTCGACAAGGTTTTCCATCTGGAAGGCTTGGGCCACAGTCTCACAAGCCTCAAAGCTCCTTGGATGCACAAAATCACTTGCAATTTTGATACAATTGTCTAGGTTGCTTACCTACAGAAACATCAGTACATTTGGAAGATTAAGTGTACAATCACTGACTTGGTGCGGACAGCCAGCTGGAATAAATATCATTTCCCCTTGTCCTTGCACAATCTTGAAGACTCGAACACCGATTGATCACTGGAAGCGACTCAGCACCTCTTCAGACCCCCCCCCTCCTGGAGACTCATAAAGCGTAATTTTCCATAGAATCTGACTCTGGAATCCATTTTTGAATCTGATCACCGTAGCAACTGCTATGGGCCATTCCGGTGCCTGATCGAAAATAAATGTGCCCATACCACACCATGTTATACCTCATCATGATCGGAAAGTTGAGGAGATTCTGAATATATCCATATCTTTACCCAAAAATGAATCTCACCTGCTACCCCTAACCCTGATCCAACTGAAATCAGATGATTTGACATGTATCTGGAGTGGAATTCAGAGAGGAATCAGAATCTATAATCTTTCAGGTATTTTAGTTCAAAAATTATAGCCACATTTGTATGTAAGACTACGGTGGCAAATTTGAGGAAGTAGAAAGTGCTGTCAAATGACATGTATTCTGTATCAACAGAAGCAGAATTTCAAGATGATTCTGAGTTTATAATCCATTTGACCGTAGGTATTTTATTTCAGAAGTTATAGCCACATGTGTATTGAAGGCCAAGGTGACAATTTCGGGAAAGGTAAAAGTGACATCAAAAGACATGTGTTCTATATCACCGGAAGCAGAATTTGGAGGCAATTTCGAATTTATAATCTATGGGACAGTAGGTATTTTATTTCAGAAGTTATAGTAGGATCAGTTCAGTGGTTATTGTGGCAACAATGACATATTTGAATATTGACATGATCCATTGTTTGAAACCTGGAAATAGACACATTTTTCAAGGAGAATCCAGATCTACAGTCCAATTCCATATTACAGGCCTGGATCATACATAATTACTGCACCAATTAGCAACTAATTAAAATAAGGAACAACACTGATAGGCTTATATCTCTGGCATTCCTTGGTGGATAAGGGTGCTATTGAGCTCAGATTCAAGGTATTTACATATGGAAGGGTTTTGGCAACAGCCGTCATGTGCCCCTAATTTATTACAGGTTGTATAGGCCAAGATGTGCTGCTTATCCTAGTTTCGTGTCAGTAAACATGTTTCTGGAGCTGGATCTGGACATCAGAGAGCTTCAGGACAATCAAAAATGCATTCTACAGTATAGATTATGGTATACACCAACTCGAAGCTCCCCTAGCTAATTTGTATGTTGAGGAACCTTGAAATTACCAAGGAACAATAGAGTCTCTCAACACAGACTGAATGTGCTACATCAAACAATAAATCTACAAGAATATGCAACTATATTGGGCCGACACAAAGCTATAGTGGCTATGACATGCTACAAACTTGGGGTGACAGCTACAATGTGCTATAATCTGGGCTACAATCTACTATACTACCACATATACATCACTAACATAGGGCTACATCCACTCTTGGCTTTTTCCTGATGCTCTATTAATCTACTATACCATTTCAATCGATTTGTTAGTCACAGGTCACAGGGGGCTCTTACAAACTGAAAATCAGTTGTGGTCACAGATCACAGTCAATTTTACTGGAAAACATAAAAATAAGTCACAATAAATCTCAAATCACTCAAAATCAATAGAAATAGCCTAGAAATCATGTGGGAATAATATGAAACATGTAAAACACCTGTAGACAATGTAGTTCAATGCATGGAAGTGACATTGCAAACTTCTGGGTATGTGTGCACCACTTTCGTGTTCCTACACAAATACGGACACAAAAGTGGGTTGCCGTCACGGTAAAGTGTTCTTTACTCTAGAGCTGCTAGTCTAAACAATTACTGATGGGCTTCCCTAGTTGTTCCCTTGAAACCTTGTGACCAAAAAGGAAGTTTGGGAGATCACTATTGGATAGGTTATATAAAGGTAGGTTTTAAGGGATAGGAGATGCTGCACAATAGCTCTGTGCAAATGGAATACAGTTGTAGATATAGGGGGTGCTTTCTAACTGGTAGAAAGTGGCTTGTAGAGATAGTGGAATACTGTTTGGGACACAATGGGCTTGAACTGGAAACGAGGACGAATAGAACTTGAAACTTGAGTGTAACACTGAAAACATATGCGGAACTTGAAACAAAACTAAACTTGGCGGAACTTGAAAAACAACTAGGACCAAGAAACTATAAAAATTGGGGACATGACTGGGATCGTCTCAGATGTTGAACTGATAGCAGGTTTGTGTTTTGTATGTTCAGTTCTCCTGGATCCTAGCACAAAAATTAAAACATCCTTTTGAAATTAGGTTATAATAAAATTGATCCAACACTTTGGATAGTGCCATAGGGCCATGTGTTGTGCTTGAGAATATTCTTGGGAGGTTTTCTTTTATTGATTAATGCATGGAGGGGACTGCTGGATTACCATGGCAGTTAGTTGGCTTTGAGCACTTGTTTATGTACTTCTGTTCTTGTTTTTATTCTGCATGTGATTTTTGTTTGTTGCTCTTGTTTTTGTTGTGGTTGATTAAAGCCAATGTTCTGTCATGTTTTCTGTAGCTCATACATGTCTGTGCATGTCATAGGTGGTGTCTGTATGTTTTTTATTGACTAGTTGGGGCATGGAGCAGGATGGTGAGCAGTTGGGCTCAAAAGGGCTTGCTGTGTGATCTACGCAATACCATAATGTGGTGCTGTGTAATCTGCGCTCTGTGGATGCTGATAGCAGTGGTCTTTTGAATTTACTAGTGCCAGGTGGCTATTCTCCCATGGCATTTCCTTTGTTCATAAAATTGTGCATTGCCAAAGGGGCATGCCGTGTGATCAGAATTAAGCCAAATTAAGGTGCTGTGCAGTTTGAGCTAGACCAAATAGGGTGCTGTGCAGCTTGAGCTAGACCGGAATGGGATGCTGTAAGATCTGTGCTTTGTGAATACCAGTCAGAGTGGTCCTAAGATATTATTGAGTTCGTATAAGCATTGTATGACAGTTCCATTGTGTTGGGGCACCATGGTGAATTTCAGCAGTTTATGATCTGCCCTGGTAGCTTTACATTCTGACCAATTCATGGTGTAGTGCATCCAGCTACAAAGCCAGGAATCAGAGCATCAAAATACACTGCCATTCTTGCACTTTTTCTCAAAGATATCTGGCGCCATGTTCAAGATAGTCACCACTACGATGGCCCGAACGCACCAGTACGTGTAGGTATATTGCAATGTACATGACTCACCCATGTAAAGCATTGCAATGCAATATGACTTTACAGTACTGCTTGAGTGCACAGACATTGCATTGTGCATATATTCGGAAAGCCTGGCATATCCCCTTTTAAAATAGAGGTACAGTAGCTAACCGGGATATGGGACACTTAAGTGCATGCATCACTCTTGGTTGCCACTTGTACTTTTCTTGCAATTTTTTTTCGCTAACCGTAATCTACACTGTATTTAGCATGATATTACAACTTATTTGAAGTCCATCGAGCTTGAAATGAGGGAGATATGTGCAGATCTTTGAAAAGCTAAATTTTGGTGATTGTATAGGATATGGGACACAGAGATTTTTTGTGCCGTATCTTGCATTTCTCTGCTCTAAACACTGCTATACAAGGCATTGGCTTCTCCATATGACCCAGCCATGCAATAATAAGGCTCAGAAACATGCATCCAACTGTGTAGCATCAATATACATTCAATCATGCATTGTAGCTTATTTTTGCTGCCAATATTTGCCTTGCCGCCGACACCTGCCATTTTCCCCTCATTCACTAGTTTTTTAAATGCTGTAAAGCTTGGTATAGTATCTTTCAACCCTTTAGTACACATCTACTCTAACAGAGCCACCAAAACTAATGAATTGAGGCAGGAAGTGGGGCTGTCCCATTTCCTGGTTAGCTGCTGTATTATTGTACTGTCAGATTTTATATCGGGATATTTGAGCAGTCAATTATCATATTGGATAATCAAGAAGTTTGCATTGCAAAGAGGTAGACATTGGTGCCAGGTACAAATTCGGGCACAGTATGATACATTGCAGGCTATGTAGAGTAATACATATCCATACAATAATGAACTGAACCCCTGTGCGCTCTGATCAATCCACGTGGAGTGAAACCCCAGCCCGGCCTGCTTCTCCTGGACATAGTTTTAAACTGGTGTACATTGTGGGCTGGAATTTGGATAGTCAAATGAAATGTGTATGAATGAGATGTGTTGTGCGCAGAAGTGGGACGGCGCAAGGGCACTGAGAAACAACACAAAAAATGTATTGGAAGTCAATGAAACACTGCAAGAACAGCCAAATTACTCAATGTTGACAACACATAACCCTTCCAACGCCGTCCAGGCAATTCAGACAAGATGAATAAAGCGGGATGAACTGGAGCAGGAAGAAGGTGGTAAGGGAAATGAAAGAAGTGGTTGTAGTGGTGGCGATGTGAGAGCAAGTGACATGGCTCAATCCTTACAATCAATTTCTCATGCTTTAAGACTATGATCCTGATGCCTAGTATTTGTACAATTGTAACCTCCCTAGAGCAACATATCATATACATTAAAGTACTATGAGGCCTCATTTGACCACATCTCAAAACCCTCTTCTTCATCTTCCTCCTCCAACATCTCTACAACTGTACTTTCCACCTTATCCATATACTTATTTTCATCTGTATCGTCTGGTATATTGCCCGATACAACAGGTTCGGTGAGTGCTCACACAGCTGCCCACTTCTCAGTCCAAAGGCAGATAATTGTTGTTTCGTGGTTGATATGTTTGTTAGTGTAAGCACTTAAGACCTCCTGTAGGAAACTATTGGCCCTTGTCTCAGGCAGAGGCTGGCAGGAGATTTGGGCACACCATTCAGCTTGTTCTGACACGCACGATCTGAGCACCCTGCACATTTCTCCATTGATCATGATAACATCTTCCAGCCATTGAGCGCCAACAATGTGATGCTTTTGAGGGGCTAAGAGACTTAGAGTGAAAGTGGGAATGGTTGGAACTGATGATTCGTTCTCTACAAATCTTACAGGTTTATATACATATTGTTTCCCATATATCCATATTAGTCGATGGGCCCATATCCCACCCTGCATGCATATCCCTCTGTATGAATGGCTTCGAGCCGAGTACTGAGCTTGTGCAGTCTCCTCCTGGCTTGGACGACAAAGTCCTCTTCTCCTCAAAGTTCATCCATCTGATCCCCATCTGATGGATACTGTAATTCTCCGCTCCAGTCGGATCCAAATATAGACGGTTCCCTAGGCTCCGGTGTCCTGGGAATGTAGATTGGGGAGTCTTCCTTTGACAGTGTGGTAATATCCGGGTGATCGGAGGTTGATAACTCTGTATCACTTTCCCCAAAGATTTCCCTATCAATGGAGCTCCGCATAGTGACCCTGTGATCAGGTGTGATGTTCTCCTTATCACTGTCACCTGTCACTGATACTTCCGGTTCTACCGGATTAACCCATGCTCCATGTGATTCCCTATCGATGGAACTCCAGACTTCTTCCGGAGTGCTGTGGACCTGAGAAACAATGGAGTACCCATCGTAGTGGACATACTCTGCAAAGTTACTTGCATCGCCCTGAGTGTGTACCGGAATATTCTTCAATAGATGCAATCAGTAATCTGCCGAGGTCTTCAGATGAAGATTAATGTACCTTTTTGAGTGAGCGGGTCCCTGATACTCTCAGTACCCGTATTTGTAAACCAGATCCAAGACGGAGGCGACGGCCCTCTCCCACTGACACACTGGTTGTCATGACTTGCCTATATATTCCGAAACCCCTATGAACTATTACCTACGAACTATACTTTATTTTCATTTTTACTTATTATTTCTTCATTTGTGTCATGTGACGCTATTGACACCAAGCCACGTGACTGGTCATCACATGTCTAGGAATAGTCACTAGTATTACAAGACAGACCTGCTTTAGTCAGATTGATACTTAAGCAACGGATTATTACATAGTTCAATCTGACTCATCGGCGCCCGCTTCGTCATACATAGTCAGCATGTGATATTGTCTACCCTAGTTTAGGTATTTAGTAAATATGTACAAACATGGTCTGTGCACAGTTAGAATAGTATAAGTAGTAGAGTTCAGCTACCTCGGAGAACCAAGATCTATCCTCTTGTGTTCTCCAGGTAAGCCCCCTTGTATACTCTCGAGTACTTGATAATTAACTTGTGTTCTCCAGACACTTGCGCGTAACGTCTTCACCTTTTCTTGCCCTTGCAACAGAACGCAAGTGTCTATTCAAGTGATCCAGTTCACTTAGTCGGATCCGACCATTTACAAGTCACGAAGGTCAAGTCCTAACATTAGGATAGATCTTTTTACTTGGTCTGATCCCTTGCAGGCCCCTTCAAGTCTCTGGCATTCCTCAGTCGTCGTAAGCCGCGCTTGAGCTGAAGCTCGTTTATTACTTCCCCTTTCCATACGATTAGCATCCCACTGCACTACCTTTACCCCGTTGTCACAAATTTCCATTTTCCTTATATTTTACACTATTTTATATCACACTCTATTGCATACAGCGTAGACGTATTCTCATCACGGTCTCAGTTACATACTTAAACCGTGGGAACCTGTACAGTTCACATACTAGTCCACCATCAGATCTATTGATCATTAGATTAGATACCTCGGTTATACCTTGGGGATCATGGATCAATCAAGGAGATACTCTGCATTATACTCGTGTCGTATCTTGGTCACTTGACGCTTCCGCATGGGCATTAGATAGCAGGGATTATTGCCATTGGTCCAGCTCTTGATATGAGCCCACGCTGTCGCAGTTATTCCATTTGGACACATAGGATATAGCGCATAGCATCATGTATATATAGAGGCACGACTGCAGGGAGATTCCCCAGTCTAATTCACTTCGTTAAAGACTAAGGTCTCAGCTCTCTCAAGCAGTCTTGATCTATCTCTATCACTATCAATCTATTCACACCCTTTGTCCGATTATATTTTGGTGAGTAACTAGCAGAGACTGTTACATTTGAATTAGACTCCCCCCCCTACGCCCCTGCGCTGCAAAGCGTACTGGTGGTGCTTTTCTTCTTTCTTATTCTAGGTTGGCTCTTCGATGATGTCGTACCTCTTCGTCTGTTAAGACAGTCTCGGACCTCAGAGATAAGAGGTAGTGTGCACTTCACTGTGCATGCAAAGTAATGGCTACACCTTCATATGCCCAGAAGGCTAGGCAAGGTCTTCAATGACCAAGCCTTGGATGTGTGATCAGTGGAAGGCCTGAGAACCTACATTGCTATCGCATTTCAAGGTTGTCTAGGCGGAGGTAACTGAGTACCAATGCACTTGTAGCAGGGGTGGAACCCTGACTAAGATCTGTATTCCTTCATTCCGGACCTACAAGAGAACGTAGGCTGACATTGACTCTACCTCTACACGACTAGAAGATCACCAACCTATGGAGAATTTATTTTCCACTAGAGTCAAACGCTCACACACATGCACCACTAGAAACCATGCCCAGACGCAACAACCGTCGTAACAACCGTCGTTCCAGACACTCCAACAACAGCGACACCACCTCCCTCCAATACCCCAAATACAGCAAAAGTGATAGCTTCGTCCTAGCCAACGACCAGGCCAGGAGAGCTCTTGACCTAGTCACAGAGTTCTTCAACCAGCAATCGTCTAGCTGGGGCCCTTTCTGTCCCAACCATGTTCTTGCTGAAGCGCAGAAGGCGCTGAATGCAATCAACCTCGAGACAGCATCGACCCTCATGCTCCGCGATCTCCTTGAAGTCGCAGTCATGAACCTCACTAGGATGAAGGATGAGGTCGATACCAAGACAGGGGGATGGGGAAATTTACCAGCAAATTAATCTGTCTGTCAATATATGCATGTTGTTTCAACGGTTCAAGAAGCGTGATGTGTGCAGCCGACTCGTTTTATTCCTTTCCACATAATTCCATACACCAATGAGTTTTATGCTCATCGCACTTCACACTGCCAGAAAAATGCCTAAGGCCACTACTGCCAACTCTTACCCTCACTTCGTTACTGTTGCGAAAGACGATGTATCAGGCATCGCAACCACCACTACTCTAAACATCAACAAGACTCGTTTCGCCAAACTCTCTGTCAATCGCAGACAGAAGAAGTCTACCAAACCTATGGTCCCACTTCGTACTCGACTTGACCCAGAGGAAAGCACTGAGAATGCTATTAATCTCGAAAATCATATCGAAGACCTATGGAAAATCGACGCTATCCTATCAAAATATCGGAAGCTCGAACGAGCCAAGCGCTCGATCACTCCACCTCTATCCAGATCACTCATTGATCAGATGGAACCACTGGTTTATGAAACTTCAAAGCCTATTCCACCAGGGATTAGGTTTAAGAAGACAAAGATTATCGAACGAACCAAAGAATACAAGATTCCGATCCTTGCAACTGGAGAACACCTGACGTACTTCCAGAACAAGGTGGATAGTCTAGGACTCAATGAGAAGTACCTTGACGACGTCGACAAATTGATCAAAGACTTCAATCGACTTAGAAGCGATTTCAATTTCATAACACATCGCCTCACTAATAAACAGTGGCGCTTGCTCAAAAGAGATATGAATATGGTGAAGAGGATTGATTTTGGAGAATCAGGGAACTGGGATGTTGTGACACATGTGGCTCCACTTAGGTACTCTTGTGCCACCAGTTGTTTGTACTTGTTTACCATAGCACAGTTACAGTAGCAGCATATCCTATTATGGCAATATCATCTCTTTATCATCTTCTCTTGCCTGGGCTTAGTTCCGTCTGCTCTCTATATTTAGGTAGCAGGCACTAGGCACTAGGCGACTCTCAGCGACTCGCCCCACAAGTCAGGGCACATCACTATTTACCACTAGCTCAGCCCCTCCTGCTTAGGAGCTAGGCTGCCTCTTATTCCCATCCTCTCGCTTCTTTCGCTCTTGTCCTGACACTCCCAAGACTCGCCACCGACCCCGAAAGGGCCTGGGGCTCCCTCAGGAGCTCTGGTCCCCATTTGGCTATGTGTCCCCCTGTGCTTTGGCTCGCTAGTCCCCTGCACCAGGGTCTCCGGCCTTGTCAGCTTTAGGGCTGTCACAAGGTGGACAAATCCGGACCCTGGTACAGCCTAGCCGGCTTCCCCTGCTCTGGTTCCTAGGAGTATGGGGGGCACACTCAAGTGTTCAAGACATCTCAAGCTCCAACCTCAGCAACATCAAACTTTCTTAGTCAAAATTTCGACTTATTCACTCATTTGGACATCCTGGAGAAGTTTCCTGTTCGTTTGGAAGTAGTAGGAGTTGCTGGAGAGTTGTGGAGCTTGGGATTTGGTTGGAGACTGGGGGAGAGGCTGAAATTGAGATGAGGATGGACACATATCTCCATAGCCTGATCCAATACAGGCTTGGAGTCGGTTTTCAATCAAAGGATACATCCATTACCTCTTGTTTGAATACCTAACGCTTCAGAATGCTTTCCAGATCTTCTCAGCAAATCAATTCTCGACTTTTTACCCTACGCTACACAAACACATCACGTTCTCGACGCCCTTCGCTCCGTTCTGAGCCATTACTAGCTCGGAATCACGAGCTGAACCGTAGCATTCCAACGCATCAACATTCGTACAAAACGCTTCGCAACTCGTCACGCTACACGCTGCCTCGCTCGTGTTCGCAAGTTCGCACACATGTACGACGTTCTCGACTCCCTGTGAGCCGCGTCCTCTCGTCTCTAGCTCAAAAGAACGAGAGGAGTGTCAGCTTTCCAGTGCACTAATTTTCGAGTCAAACGCCCACGAACCCAGCTCGCTACACTCACATACACCCAAATCAGCTATGTTGCACGCTTCCTCGACGTTCTCGACGTTCGCTGCGTCGTCATCTCTCGCCTTTAGCTCAGAATGACGGGGAAGACGTCAGCTTTCCATTGCAGCAACTTTCGAGCAAAATGCCCGAGTGGTCGTCGCGCTATGCGCTGGTTTCGCCCTACGCGCTATTCAGCACGGCTCCTCGACGTTCTCAGCGTTCTCAGCGTCGTTCGCCCCCGTTTGTATCTCAGAACGACAAGAAAGTTCTCAGCTTCACGACGCACCTATTTTCAAAGGGAACGAACCAGTTTTCGTCGCGATATCTGCTGTTTTGCCCATCCCAGCCATCCCTTTCCCTCAGCTTTCGCCAATTACCTATCCGACTGTGTGGAAGTCTGTCCGCGCGTCGTCAGGAGTTGTTTAATGCAGCAATTCGTGCTATACTCCGACGCACGTACGGCCTGGGGGAGATGGTGGTAGGGGTTGGGAGCAGTCAGAGGTGGAGGAAGAGTTTAGAGTCGGCGGCATGCTACCGCAACACACATCCCGGAGGTACAGTGCTCGTCCTCTGTTTGGGCTCGCTACGTCCAGTGATTTGATCACAGATGGGGTCCCTGGATGTGTGTTGGCCACGCATGGCACGCACATCATCAGGAAAATATGAATTAGCTTATTCAGTGCTTGTGACAAACATACCTTGTGGGAGCTTGTGGGGCACTTAAAGTTGTCTTTTAGTGCCGGAAATGCACTAAAAGCTACTAAAAGTCGTTCCCAAGCCAATTCTCAAGGTATGTGTTGGCCAAGCCGGCGTTAAGC
>JACXVL010000577.1:0-35654 GCA_014898675.1 Athelia sp. TMB
ACCTCGGTTATACCTTGGGGATCATGGATCTATCAAGGAGATACTTCGCAACACCATTGCTCCGTATCATGGTCATTTGACCTGTTCCACATGGGCATTAGATATCAGGGATTAACGCCATTGGTCCAGCTCTTGATATGAGCACACGCTGTCGTAGTTATTCCATTTGGACATAGGATATAGCACGTAGCACTATGTATATATAGAGGCATGACTGCAGGACGATTCCTCAGTCTAATTCACTTCGTTAAAGACTAAGGTCTCAGCTCTCTCAAGCAGTCTTGATCTATCTCTATCACTATCGATCTATTCACACCCTTTGTCTGATTATATTTTGGTGAGTAACTAGCAGAGACTGTTACACCTTGTCACGTCGAGGCACGTCACGAAGATTTTTCTATACGTTCTGCCAGCATAAGTACAACAGTATGTCTATATATGTACCTTGTAATGATTGCATCAAAGGAGACTCACATTGCGGTCATTGTGGGGACCTTTGTCTGAATCAAGCGGGCATTGTCGAGCAATTTGTTATGTCACAGTATGACAATTCACCAGCTGTCTATGTCAATGTATGATGAATTCTATGGTTTAATCAACTGTGTGTGATATCTATTGCCTCGAGACACTTGCCCTACTCATCTAAATCGACGACTTGGGGCGCAGTTGCGGGGATGCCGCAAATATGAGTCACAAATGTGTGCCGCGTCATGGACACCCCACATTCGCAATTGACAAACAATCACTCGAAATCCTCATGAGGTATTCCATTGATGTCTAAATGCAGCAGGCAACTATGAGTGCCAGCACTGGAACCAATGCCTGTGAAAGACCACCATGTATTACTATCTAATAAATTCATTGAATGTAGAGTCAGCAGGAGCAGCATGAAATATGGAATATGGAAAAATTACCGGATGAACGATGGGAGCCCGAGGAACAAGATGAAGTTCTCCTCAGCAAGGATGATTCAAGCCTCGCCATGCGAGACCTGTTGGTGGCTGTTAAACACGTCAAGTTTAGGTCAGCGGGAGTAGTGTGTTAACAAGACATACTGCTAAACTCACTTGGTGGACAATGGGAAGAATTCTGTGTCGAAGTTCTCACTGGTCCCGTCAATGATTCAGGTCTTGCTAGACAAAAATGCTGTTGTTAGAAACATTTGAGCGGGTCTGAGGCATTATGGGGAGCACCGACCTAACACTTGGTATTTGCATAGCTCCAAACCTGGTCGTGCATACAAGTGATCCAGTGGCACTACGAGAATGGACAATGAAGTAGTTAAAGACTGGTACTTGAGATAGTAGAAATCCTGGCTCACCTAGATATCTGCATGCTCTGGTGGGGCATCGAGCGACATATTCTCCTGCATACTCGCCACCTTGGGCAATAGTGACCTTGCACTCCGAGTATTCTGTGGTCTCTGTCCTGTGAGGGCACATGCAGCATGGTAGCTTGAAATGGCAAGTGAACCGGAGATGCGACATCACTTTGGGTGTCACGCACTCTCCTAATCCATTGATAGGCCTAAGTACAGGTAAGTAAACAAGAACTTGAGGTCAACTTGGCATGAGTTGACAACACCACTTACCATAAATACACGTGAAGGTTGTGGGTAATGAGATCATAGTGTAGTATCAGGGTGCCTCGAGTGCCAAGGTTAACCCTACAAATGAAATCAAGGACTTCAGTGTGCAGGACACTGTTGTCAATGTTTGGGGTCTCAGCGTTTGACATGAGTAAGTAGAAGAGATGCAGGTGAGATGCAATTGGGTCGAGTTGGGGGAATGGTAGACATTGCCAGAATTTATAAGAAGTGACTGTAGCTAAACCACTGCTACTGACTGTCAATCATTCAAGGCTTAGCATGATCAGCACCAGGCCGTGCGAAGGTCCTACCCAACTAATTCTGAGTCGTTCCTCACACGGCCTGTGGCCCAAGCTCATGCTCAGGAGACACCAACATTCATCCCACCAAGTTCTCTCTTTCTGGGATCACTGAATATGGACTTAAATCTTGATCAAATTGTTTATTCTTGCACATGCGGCAGAGAATTCCCTCAGACCGGTGCTCTAGCAACTCACTGACACACTTGTCAAGCCAATAAGAGGAAAGTAGATCAGGCATTGCAAGGTGTTACAAGGGCCTCATGGAAAAAACTCAAAACAAACAAACCACTGTCGCTAGTGCGAGTGGGGGCAGCGGCTTGGACAACTCCATTCAAATCCTGTCCAGGGTGAATCATGACGCCGTGGTGGGCACTTCTGCTTCTACGACCATCGCAGTGCCTAGATCAAGGCCCCTTGAGGCACAAGACGAGCAGGTCAGTAGTCTGGCATACTCGTTGTGAAAGTCATATCGTTGACCGCGGTAACTGTATATATAGCCTGCTCTGATGGTGCCTAGCATTGGGCCCTGTGAGTCAGAAAACGAGCAAGTGAGTAATCTAGCACCCTCATTGTCAAAGTTGTGTAGTTGACCGTAGGGAATGTGCATACAGCCTGCATCTATTGAAGATCTAGATGTTCTGATCACCCAGTGCAAAGCTAAAAGGGACACTCGCAAGCCACTATCTCAATATACCCTTCATTTGCTACCACAGCCACTCCCTCCCACTAAACCTTTACCACCTGTTGACGATCCACCATCTATCGAAGAACTGCCTCCATCCTCAGGGTCTCTACCTTCTCCTTCAATGGAGCCTCATCATATGCCCACCGACCTTGACCAACAATACAACACAGGGCAAAATATGTTTGGCCTCCTCCAAAAATATCTCGCTCCCAACCCACCTGACCACGACCCCGAGATCCTTCCGGAACTGACAGACCTCTCAGATGAGATAGTCGACAATTCGGACAGCTACCATGGTTTGACAGTCCCAAATTTGGTACCCATCACACCTGTCCAGTCAGAAAAGTATGGCCCATACCCCAATCACAGTGTGTTTCAGATCGGAGAGTGGTATTGGGCTCAGGGGAAAAGTCTTATGATGACTTCCTCAAGCTTGTAGGTATTATAAGCAGTCCCAAATTCCAGCCATCAGATGTGCAAGATGTTCCATGGAAGCAGATCAATTCACATCTAGGAAATACAAATTCAGAGGCCCCCGCTGCTCGTGATTGGTCAAAGATTTCGGACTTGAATGACAATCACGAATGGTTGAAAGACGACACTGGTTAGGTAAGGAAGCAAGTGAAAATAGCTGTCCCTTTTCATCAACATGCTGCCTGCCCTGGTATCCACGATTTTGTGGTGGGTGACCTCTATTATCACCACTTGTCTCTGTCATACACGAGAAATTGTCCAAGGTGCAGGACTCGCAAGGTTTCCATTATGCGCCTTTTGAAGTGTTTTGGCAACCAGGAGATCAAACTTTGCGCACAAGATTTTATGGTGAACTTTACATGTCCCCAGCATTTGTGTCGGCTCTCAGGGTGTAACCTAGCCAAATACATTGTCACTTTGATGGCCTGGTCAGATGCTATTCAGCTGACCACTTTTGAAGAGGCCAAACTATGGCCATGCTATCTTTTCTTCGGAAACAAGTCTAAGTATTGTCAAAGCAAGTCATTCAACCACCTTTGCGAACATATTGCATACTTCTGTAGTGTGAGGTCTTATAAACTGGTTGAATGAACTTGGAATAACTAACTATTTTTTCAGCTTCCAGATTCTCTTAAAGACTTTGCCGTTGAAAAGATAGGCGGGCGAATTAGTGCAAAATTAATGACACACTGTCGTCGTGAATTGTTTCATGTGCAGTGGGCTATCCTCCTTGAAGACAACTTTCTCTCTGCATACCGGCACGGCATTGTGACCATGTGCCCTGATGGGACTCGGAGACGGTTTTACCCTCGTGTTGTTTGCAGTATTTACCATTGTGTACTAGTTATTCATGACTGGTTTTTATACAGTGCGCAATACCTGTTTTTGACGGGCTACTACTCAAACTGCATAACACTAATATCTTGAAGTTGCTTTTTGAATGTGTGCACTGGCATGGCTTAGCCAAGCTCTGCCTGCACATAGATCCTACATTGGATCTGCTGGACTCTGCGACGATCCGACTAGCCCGATTTCTCTCGCAAAATGTGTGGGTTCTTTGAGACCAAAGAGTTGAAATGTGAGCTTGAGTCCCGGAAGAGGCGCAAGGCAAAGCAGAAAGCAAAACAGGGACTTTTGGGCCGTTCTGCGCCAGCTCGTCAGACCACTGACTCAGAAGATATTGGGCCAAAGGTAAAAAAAATTCAACCTGGGCATAATACAGTATCACTTTATAGACAGCACCGGTAAGTGGGATGGTTTGGGTCACACTGTATCAGTCACTAAAATTTGTGAAGGGCGAGCTGGAACATTGTACATCAAAAGCTCACTACCTTAGGACCAGTCGGAAAGGTTATCTGTGTCAGTTGGCACAAATTGAACGTCAACAGGCTCGCATCCGAGCCATTCGTGTGGCCATCGATGAGGAACAAGCCAACCTGCTTCTGCAAGAACCGGTCCCAAAGGACCCACAGAAGCACCACAGCTTTGGCAACTCAGAGAACATCTACGAAGATAAAGGAAAGCTCCTGAGCACTGGTTCAGGTGATCCGGCCTTGAAGGTATGAAGCATTTGTATCTATAGACGATAGTAAGAGCATCCTTTGACCCATAATTACTTGATTAGGACTTTTGGCCCAAGCTACAGGAGCATTTGCTCTCTCAAATACTAGCTAATGATGATGGCTTGAACAAGGAGACCACACAGAGCAGCGGCGGGAGAAATCGAATTATATTCAAGAGAAATCACATATATCGGCATAGCCTTCTCTGGGTCAACAATACAACATATGATGTGTGACACAATCAGGACACAATTAATGGCCAATCTTCACGGCACAATGTTATGGTCCTAAACTGCTCTGACAATCTTCCCTCACCAGGTGTAGCATACTGGTACACTAGAGTACTAGGGACATATCACACCAATGTGATACTTTCAGGCTCGAGGATGGTCGACTATACTGGCGTTTGGATGGAGTTCTTGTGGGTGCACTGGTACAATCAGGTCGATTCCTCTAAAACAGGGTGAAAACCCAAAAACCCGACTACCTTTGTTTTCCTCCCATGGCTAATCAAGATTCTTTTGGATTTCTGGATCCCGCGGACGTCCTGCGCGGATGCCATATTATTCCAGTATTTGCCAAAGGCAAACACCATAGCAGCGGCAAAGGGATGTCCTTTTGTGCTAAGGACTCTAATGATTGGAACAAGTATTATATCAACAGGTACACTCAAATTCAATCACACCAGCAGTTGTGTACTCAATAAAATTCAGGTTTGTTGACCAAGATATGATCATGCATTACTATTTTGGATTGTCAGTGGGTCATAAATATTCCTGGCCAGAACCCGCCATACCGAACTCAGACGGCGCCGATGAAAGAGAAGAAATAGATCAAAATTCTCCTGCTCAAAGTGAGCTAGAAGAAGAAGGTGATGACTCTGAAGCTAGAGGCGACGAGCTCCAACAGACAGGTGATGGCAATAAGCCTGCCTCAGACAAAGAGTTTGACATAGAGGATCAGGACACATCCAGTTCTGATGACGACTTGGACAAAAATGATGACAAAGAATTTATTGCCAGATGTGAGCCGGACTTGTAGTTACTTGCCGCCGAATTGCTCGTAGTACTCAGTATGCAAGGATGTTGTTTACGCTTATTTGGTCCATACAGCCACTGCGAGGTCACTTTTGCAAGTGCCTGTTACTAACTAACACACATGGATCACAGTAACGATCAGAGCCAGTCTCCAACACTTTCCTTTCAAACTACTACCACCCCTAGCAGAACCTTTTGGGCGGTCATCCTTTTTGCACGTTCTGACGAACCCGATGGGACAGGCCGGGTGGCCTGAGGCCTCTGAGGGCTCCGAGCGAGCGTAACGAGTGGTATGAACGTGATGGTATGACTGAAGAACCGTACAACATGCGGCAGTCTATCTATATAGGCGGCCATGTCACGTGACCTGAACATGCCTCCTCCTCATGCCAGGAACCCCTAACACACCGAACAAACCTTGATTGCCTCAATGCCATCATCAGGTTGGAGCCCTTGCTCTCCGTGCTCTCGGGCCTGCAGTGCCATTCAAAAACCAATCATGGAAAACTGCGGCCCCGAGAGTATTAAAGGCCCCCGCATGCCAGGCATCTTCCTCATTCTGCTCCTTCCTTTCCCTTCTCCACCACCTCTGCTTTCCTTTGATTTACAGGATTTTACTTTTGCTCGCCGTTCACCATTCTTGCCGGACTACACCACCACTTTGTATCTGACATCTTAGTGACCCATTTAGTTAGCTACCCGCTAAACCCTAATTCAATGTCACCTATCATGCAAAAATGACATAACTACGACACTATGAGTCCAGCCTTTATGTTACCTGGAAACTATGTGCAGGCCGCGTCGGGGCCGAGGGACCTGTTTTGTATCAATTCACGGCAAGAGCGGCCTCGCTGGAGTGCCCACGCAACACTTTCTGCCTGGGGTCATTTTCACGTCTGGCTGGTGTGGCTGAAAGGTCTCCCTCAGCGGCCCCCCCAAGCCACCACTGTTCTGACTCAGTTACTGATCATATTTTTATACCCTGACTCACTTCATTGCATTTATAACTACACTAAGGCAGGCTTGAGTCAATATATAATCCAATTAATGTTGCAGCAATGCCTGCAGAGAGTGAAATAGCACATGAGAATTTCATGAGTAACAGCCTGCAGCTGGGCAAAGTTTGGACTTAGACAAATTTCGACGCGCAACGGAGGCTGTTGGTTGCCAAGCTCCGACACCTTCCGACACCCAGCGATTTTCTAGCGCTCAACTCTCTGCTCTGACCACCACCACGACAAGCCGAAAAAGCTCTTTGCTCCCTCGCTTTCGTCTCATATCCTTCAAGCCACCAAGTTAATGGTAAGCTCCTAACGTGTATAGCAGTCAATCAGCTCGCTAATTTGGCCATTATTCAGTATGCTGTGACACGTCACCAGACCCAACCACACTTTGACATCCCCCTCAGTTCTTTACAGTCTTATTTACTATTAGCAGTTGCCATGTATATGCATAATATTACCCGTCTATCCATTTCAATATATGTGTTTCTTACAATCAAACTGCTCAAGTGGCCTGACCCCAATAATAATTGAAGAAACAATACTGTGGTCCATAGCTCACCATACATTGACCCTGGCGCGGAGAGCTGAGTTCACCGTCTGGGTCATGCCTTGCTGGCCCAGCTGGCCTGGGGTCAAACTGACGTCCCGATCACGGGGCTGAGATTTGTATCGAACTAAATGGGCCGTTGGCATGTCTCAAATGCACCCACGGGGTGTCCGCCGGCTTGACGTCTGGATGATGTGCCACTCCAACTCTGGTGTACTCCTTGATCTAAACTCATTTGCAGCCAATTCCTCATAATACCCTCCCTAATGTGATTATCAGTATTCCTTCAGTCCACATCCACTCTACTATAACTCCTCTACTGAAATACCCCCTAATCTTACCTACCACGATCACACATTCTCTCCCGATGATCTAATTTTTCTGCGTGTTATCTAACCTCCTCTTCTTTTCCTATTTGCTTGCCACTTGCAACTTCCTGCTCTGCTCCCTCATACCATCCTTTCCATCTCGCAAATCTCACTACAATGAGTGAAGATGCCCCTGCTCCTTCCAGCAAAGTACTTCAGAGGTCCAAGAGTGTCACAAATTTCCATTTTTCTTATATTTTACACTATTTTATATCACACTCTATCGCATACAGCGTAGACGTATTCTCATCACGGTCTCAGTTACCTACTTCAACCGTGGGAACCTGTACAGTTCACATACTAGTCCACCATTGGATCTATTGATCATTAGATTAGATACCTCGGTTATACCTTGGAGATCATGGATCAATCAAGGAGATACTCCGCATCATACTCACGTCGTATCTTGGTCACTTGATGCTTCCACATGGACATTAGATAGCAGGCATTATTGCCATTGGTCCAGCTCTTGATATGAGCACACGCTGTCGTAGTTATTCCATTTGGACACATAGGATATAGCACATAGCATCATGTATATATAGAGGCACGACTGCAGGGAGATTCCCCAGTCTAATTCACTTCGTTAAAGACTAAGGTCTCAGCTCTCTATAAGCAGTCTTGATCTCTCTCTATCACTATCGATCTATTCACGTCCTTTGTCCATTATATTTTGGTGAGTAACTAGCAGAAGCTGTTACAAAGAGGCTCGAAAACACCAGTTGGGAGCCCTAGAATGGGCTCCAAGGAAGAAGCTGTAAGTCATAGCACAGTTAAATCTCATCATCTTTACTCACTTCTTGAATGTAGACGATCTGCAGATCCCTTGTTACATTACAGTTGACATTTGGGAAGGACAGTGCATGCTCTCTGCAACCTCAGCTCGCTACTGTCCAATGGCATCCTGTGTCTAGCTGAGGATGAGGACGAGGAGGGATCTCAAGCAGACAAAGATTATCCTCCAGAGTATGTTCCATGCACATTCCAATTCCTTGGGCCAATCATTTGACACAATCTTCATCCAGAGAACATTGTAACTGGGATGTTTTCTGCCAGTTGGTCGGACTTGTTCCCGATCTCAAAGACCATATCACGAAAGGCGATAATAACAAGCTTCTCCAAATATCTACACTGGTATGGTTCTTTCAGTATACAATAATATTCTTCGTGATTGACACCACTCAGATACAGAAAGGAATCTCCTGCACCAGATCGGACGACACAAGAGGTTTGAAGGGTGCAATCCTTGACTGGATCGTGCCTCAAGAAGAGGTTTTAAACCCTCCGCTGTAACACAATGTCAAGCACAATTGTGGGTTTCACCACAAGTGTACAGGAGCTCTTTTATGTCATGTACCAATTTTTATCTACATATTGCAGTTGCGTACATGGTCAATAAGTAGCCTTAAACCTCAAACTGTATGGCTTGGTAGGAGCCTGCTGCAAAATCTGATCTAGAATCCAGTTCAAACTTTCCAGTTGGTGCATTTTTCAATTTAGCCACCAGGCCTATATATAGCACTGCCCATAGTGCTACACCTGGACCTCGGAGGTAAGTTTGGAGACCAGATTTGTGTTCTCCTCAAGATTCTGGTACTAGAGCACTTTCCCCTGAAGCAATTGGAGCACATTTGATTATTGCAGTATCTCACACGAACTCATCTAAGCCTGTATGTACCCTTTTACACCCTAATACAGGCACCTCCTGGGGTACCTGTCAGCAAACTTATGGCATAATATGCAAGTATGGTGCTGTTCACAAAATTAACCTGATTAGGTAATATATATGGGGCCTGCTCATTGTTGTGGACAGTGAGCAAGGGTGTCATGCCTGACGATGCCAAAGGGCCCACCACCATGACTAGCTCCACAAATTCTGCCCACTGTTATAAAAAAATTTCTGCCACCAAGTGCTTTGAGATACTGCAAGCAGTGGTGCTACCCCGAGAAATGATAGCCACAAGCCTAGTTAGGCTTGGGAGATGTGCTATGTAGGTGTTTGAATTTATTATAGGGTGACCCGGATCCCGATAGGGAACAGTAGAAATATTATGCCCTGGCCTATTCCATAACCTGTCATAGGCCGTAGCTAGGCGGGTGTCCCGAGAGCCATGGGTTATCACGGGTTTGACTGTACATCATTTTCGAGTAATCATGCAGTGACCAGTTCATCGATATCGAGACCACGCGGGATGTACAAGTATATAACAATGTTTATGGACAGTGTACACTTTCTGAATACAAGAGAATAACAAATAGACAACAGATTCAATAATAAATAGCGGACTCCTGCCCGTTATACTTTTGTACACATACATGTGACTTCTTTTTTGGTACTCATCCATCCATGCTGAACAAGTCATCATCATCTGCCCCCTCGGCGCTGATAACCACCGGTTTGCTCAAAGGACTCAGCGGCCCACCAACACCACCTGCCCAGGGCTTGCCTCCACTCGGGACACGGTTTGATGGCTGCGAAGGTCGCGCGGCGGCTGCAGAGTATGATTTACGAGAGAACATTGTCTCCAGCCCGGGACTTGTTCCAGCTTGATGTTGCGATGGGCCAGGCTGATCCGCGACGATCTTGCCACCCACACCCGCCCAATCAAGTCCATTGCCGACGCTCCCAGGACTGCTTCCAATGCCGCTGAAGGACGGGCTGGGCAAGTTCGGTGGAGGTGGTAACGCGTGGATGCGTGAGTAACCCGCTGCGAGGCCCTGCGGCAATGACTGTCCTGGAGCGTGCGCCTGCAGCGCACGAGAGGATGGAGATAGCGCTGCAGATGGAGGACGATGGTAGTCCGCAGGATATGCAGCATATTGCGCACCACTGGGTGAATGATTGAGATGGTCCTGGGGCTGAGCGTGGGAAAGGTGCTGAGCGGAGAGAAGTTGCTGAGAAAGCGACTGATGCGGGTGTGCTGGTTGTTGCTGCTGCAAGAGATGAGATGACGAGAGGAGAGAAGATGAAGCGGGTATGTGCGAGTCATGGGTGGCCGCGAAGCTGGGTCTGTTCAGGCCACTTAAGCCCCTTGGTGGGCTCATCGCAACTCCGCCCAAGGCACTACTTGAGACTCCGCTGGTGCCGTTGAGACCAGAGAAGTTCGAATGTGCCGAAAGTCGATTCTCGCCTGAGACACTGCGCTGCATCCCCATACCCGCACCCCCAGCACCGTTGTTGAGGTATCGGTGATGCATTCCCAGGAACGCAGCAGATGCATTAGAAGGCGACAGCATCGCATGCGCCGACTGGGAAGGGGACGCGTCACCATACAACCCTCCTGACTCTGCACGACCACCAAAACCACCATTCGACTTGAAAGACGAAGGTGTCCCAAGGTAATTCCCTGCGCCGTTGCCATTGCCATTGCCATTGGTATGTGAGCCATTTGATAAAGGAGGCGCTTCGGTCGACCAGATGGACTTGATGTCTCCTAACAAAGATGGTGCTGGCACGCTCCTTGAATAGTGATGTCGAGAGTCGCCCTGAAGTACTGATGTCTCGCGCGGGGACAGGATGGGTTTGCCGCCCTGCTGTTGACCAGAATGCGTGCGGGACATTCTTCTACTACGCTCGCTCGGGGATAGGAGTTCTGAAAGCGAGCCTGGCACGAACTCCTCCAGATCCTCGTCTTCCAACACATCCGCGCCGCTTAATTGTGAGCTAAGTCTAGAACCCGGGTTCATGGACGCACTCAGCACCTGAGACGGCACAGGGCCGTGGTCGGTTGACCAGCCGAGATGGGTCGTCGCACCCAAGCTTGCAGCGATCCCCGAAGAACCAACCTGGCGCGGAGGAGATGAAAAGGACGTTTGAGTATGTGGTGCGCTGAAGGGCGACTTGAAGGGGTTGAAATGATTACCGCTATCGAGGAGTGATGATGATTGAGCCAGCGAAGGAGATGTCCCAGGAGAGAGTTGAGATGAAATGGAACGAGGGGGAGAGCCGATGGGTCCAAAGTCGTGAGAAAGCCGCGTACGGGCGTGCGCGGGCGTTGACAGAGGGAGTGGTGTGGCCGTTGGCGCTGCTGCAGATGGAGGCTGTGGTAATTCTTCTTCCACAGGAATGGCCTTCGGCCTCAAGATCTCTTTCTCCAATGCAGACTGCGCTTCCGGTGATGACGTAGGCGGCGGAAGCGCAGGTGCCGTAGCCAGTTTGTCCTCCACATCCATCCCAAAGTTCGCGAAATCGGTATCTTTGACCGGGGGTGCCGGTGCGCTGGGTGAGATCGTGGCCTTCAGATTGGGCATAGGCATGCGGCGGGTTGGGGCAGTAGATCCTGTCAACAGGCCTCTGCCAGCACCACCCACGCTACCCTGATCCTTCCCTCCCCTATTACCGCCCTTCCCACCCTTGTTTCCACCTGTGCCCCCTGAGGTCGCACCACCAGCAGCCTGTGCGGCAACCTGAGCTGCCTTCTTGTTCTTCCTGTCCATCGCCATGCTCTGTCCAGGGAGAATGTGTGCAAGCGCGCACTTGTGCCCGAACTTGCAATTACCCTTCACGAACCATGCGCAGGTATCCTTTTGAGCACCACCGGATCCTCCTGTATTTGAGGCTCCGGCATGAGAGAAGGGGCATGATGCACCTGCGGTGCACGATCCTACACGGAAGAATTTGCATGGGACATGGGACAGGTCTTTGGCTAACACGAGAGAGGGGCCGTCCGTCAGTATATCGGAACAGGTGCGTATCTGTAGATGTACTCACATTTAGAAGAAGCCGATTTCCCTTTCTGTTTGTTCGAGTGATCGTCAACAGAGTCCAAGAGCGTCTGCTCGTTTTCATTGACAGCCATGATCGTCGTCGTCGTGCGCGTCGTCGCCGGTAGATACGCAGAGGGGAGAAAAAGAAGGCAAAAAGGACTGATCTGGCTAATCGCGCCGAAGACTTTTGCGCGGATCTGTAGAGAAATGATCGAAGACAATTAGCGACCTCGACGTCCACGACGATGAGCACCGATGAAAGACTGGCTGGCTTTATCGTCGGTGAAAGCTACCAAGTTCAAGATGTTATTGGCGAGGGTGCATATGGAATAGTATGGTGAGTGCACAACGCTTCCCGCTCTGAAGCTCCATGCTCACATGCTCTAACTTCATGGCAGCTCCGCGACACACATACCCTCCCAGCGCCGCGTCGCTATCAAGCGTATAACTCCCTTCGACCACTCAATGTTCTGCCTGCGCACCCTCCGCGAGATCAAACTTCTTCGTCATTTTCGACATGAGAATATCATTGCTATCCTCGACATCCTACGCCCACCCGACGTGCAATCCTTCAAAGAGGTCTACCTCGTTCAGGAACTTATGGAGACAGATTTGCACCGCGTAATACGTACACAAGAACTCAGTGATGACCACTGTCAATATTTCATATATCAAGTGAGTGTCTGTCTGCGCGATACAATCCACGTATTGATTGCGCTCCAGACGCTGCGTGCATTGAAAGCCCTTCATTCGGCTGATGTGCTGCATCGTGACCTCAAACCGAGCAACCTCCTTCTAAATGCGAATTGCGATCTAAAGGCATTGTTCTTCTTCCTCATCGTGATCCTTTACTGACCCATGCACAGGTCTGCGACTTCGGCCTCGCCCGGTCCGCCCGTCCTCCGCCTAATGTTGCCAATGATAGCAGCACATTCATGACCGAATATGTTGCAACTCGGTATGAACACTCAGGCTTATCTTTCGTCTCCTTCACTGACGCTCGCCCAGATGGTACCGCGCTCCAGAAGTCATGCTCACGTTTAAAGAATATACCCGTGCTATCGATATCTGGTCCGTAGGCTGCGTACTCGCTGAGATGCTCTCTGGAAAACCTCTCTTCCCCGGCCGAGACTGTGCGTATCTCTCCTTACCCCGAATCACCTACTACTCCCCAGACCGTATTCTTTAAAATATGCCCTAATGTACATCCGTCCCAGACCACGACCAGCTCTCCATCATCCTCGATATCCTCGGGACACCCTCCATCGACGACTTCTACGCCATCACCTCTTCCCGCTCGCGTGAATATATTCGTGCCCTCCCATTCCGCAAAAAGCGCCCCTTCGCACAACTATTCCCCAACGCCAGTCCACTCGCGATTGACTTCCTCGAGCGATGCCTCACGTTCAGCCCCAAGCGACGTATCGAAGTCGGCGAAGCGCTGAAGCACCCGTATCTGGCACCTTACCATGACCCCCTGGACGAGCCCACGGCCCCGCCGATCGATCCGTCCTTCTTCGACTTTGACAACGGAGGCGAGACAAGCAAGGAGGAACTTAAGGGTATGTTCTCTCCTTTCTTGCTTATATAGCCCTTTCCTAATATCGTCGGTTTCAGAGTTAATTTACGAGGAAATAACGCGGCCATACGTACACCCATCATAATACCCCCCTGCCACTTTGTATAATACGGCCAAGAAAAGATACCACCGCAATAACAGACCTCCACTGAGCTCCCAACATTACCTGGTGTCCCCTGCTACATAGGCAGATACGGACATGTTAGAATCCGTGTATATAGTTTTTCTGTGCATAGTTTATTGCTGCTAACATCGATTTCGAACGGATCACTAATGTGTTTCTCAATTACATCGTACATTTGGAATTGGTAGTGGGAGTCGAGACTGGAAGCAATATTATTCATCTCGGCGGCCTCTAGCTGTGGCACGAAATCTGCTACATCCAACAAGCCAGCTCTCGGATGTAATGATACTGAGATTATTTTTGTTACCGACACAAATCTGGTATGAGAACGATAGCAAACTGGACCAGCTGCCGCTATCATTTCCATTCAGGTCTGATCAAAGATTTTTTTGATAAGCAGTGAAAGCATTGTGGTGGGTACGTAGGCCTCGAGTTAGCGACAAGATGAATGGTATGATGCCGTAGATTTTTTTTAATGCATAGACACGCATGATATCCGGAGTTTACGCAGGTTTGATCGTTTGTCTGATATTTGCCCTCGGGAGACTAGCACAGAGGCCAGCGACTGGCGATTATACCTACAGGAAGTCTCAGGAAGTGGAGGTGTGTGCAGGGTAGATTTCGTACTCCGCGTCTACTTCGGATTATGCGATTCACATTGGGTATCAACTTGGATTGCCCTAAAAAGAGGACAGGATAATTGATGAGGGATGTATATCAGAGAAATTCGAAACCAGGGTGTTGGAGAAATGTACTTACAAGCGAACAACATTTGAACAGATTTAAGATTACGTAAGGATCTATATCTCCCGAGTAATTGTCTTCTGCCAAAGTGACTCCGCAAATTTTGCGATCTTGGTCGATCTAACCTATCACTAGTTCCCTCCAACACTTCAGCGGAATGAGATATTATGAACCAAGATACCCCGAGGTTGACGAGCTGGTCATGGTGCAAGTTCGCCAGATCGCGGAAATGGGGGCCTATGTCAAACTGGTCAGTGAGTTCCGCAGCCCTTTTATCAACATGGATCTCTCAAACGTAAATGCAATTTACAGCTCGAATACGATAACATCGAGGGAATGATTCTTCTCTCTGAACTCTCTCGGAGACGTATAAGATCCATTCAGAAGCTCATTCGAGTAGGCAGAAATGAAGTTGTCGTGGTTCTGAGGGTAGACAAGGAGAAAGGTATGCAATCACCGGGCTTCAAAGCTATCGAAGACTGATTCTAGAGATAGGTTACATCGATCTCTCAAAGCGTCGTGTATCTCCAGAAGATATCACCAAATGCGAAGAACGATACATGAAGTCCAAAACTGTTGCCTCCATCATGCGGCATGTTGCATCCAAGCTCCCAGCTTCTGGTTCTCTCGAGGCAGTCCCTGCTGCTGCACCCCCACCTGCAGAAGCGGCTGAAGCACCCGCAGGCGAACCAGGAGAGAAGGAAAGCAAAAAGTCACGGAGAGCCAGACAAGCTGCTGCAGAGGATGACGGTGAAGACGCAGGAGGTGGAGCCAACGAGGAAGAAAGGCTCGAGAAGCTTTACGACGCTGTCGGTTGGCCTCTCGGAAAGAAGTACGGACACACGTACGATGCGTTCAAGCTCGCGCTGACGTTCGTTTTCTGCTTCTTCTCTATCGGGCAGTTGACTAACAGAACGTCAGTGAGCCTGATCCTGTATTCGAGTCCCTCTCTATCCCGCTACCTGAAGCCACACGCAATCTTCTTATGTCTACCATCGCACGACGATTGACGCCACAGCCCATCAAGCTCCGAGCCGATATCGAGCTGACATGCTATATGCCAGCTGGCATCGACGCGATTAAGAAGGCGTTACGAGCTGGAGAAAAAGAGAGCAGCGAGGCCGTGCCCATTAAGGCGAAGCTGGTTGCGCCACCTCTGTACGTGCTGAGCACGAATGCCACAGACAAAGTTAGCTGGATTCTCTTCCTACAAGCCACCTAACACTAACCCAGTACCTCAGTATGCGGCCGTAGAGCGTCTTGAACGCGCCATCGACTCTATTCAGAGCAGCATTGAAGATCAAGGTGGAAATCTTATTGTCAAGATGAAGGTATGGTGTCCTATCGTTTGCTCATACCTGGCTAACATGGCGATCCACAGCCCAAAGCCGTCTCGGAAACTGACGAACACGAGCTCGCACAACTTATGGCAAAGGCTGGACAAGAAAACGCGGAAGTATCGGGAGACGAGGAAGAGGACGAAGGTATCTAAATCACTCCAGTGTAGACCAGTACCCATTTGTATCGAGTTGTATTTCTTGCTATTTGTATCCATCTCGCCGTCTTCTGTTGCATGCTGGGCTGTATCCGAGATGCATATATATATCCAGGACATGAAAGTAGTGCAGTACTCTCTCATCTTAAGCGATTGAACTTGGGCAACATGTCCCGCAAGTATTCGGCATGCTTTCTTCGCAAGTCTGCCTCCTGCGCCTTGCCCTTTCCGCTCCATATTCGTCTTTCTGCCGCAGGACCATATATTACGGTAAAGTCCTCCAGCATCTCATCTTCTGTAGGAACGACAAGGCATCCCGCACCCACGACGCAGTGAGAGGATACGCGGAGGGTATGGTGGACGCGACAGCGAGTGGAAAAAGTGTTGCAGTTTCCAACAGTCGGAGACTCGACTCCTGTGGCCGCGTCGTCATTAGGACAAAAATCAAGGGAAGCACTGAGCAGCATAAGTAACTAACGGCACCCGATTTCAAAGAGATTCTCGTCTCCAATCCGCATAACTTCCTTCCGTCTAGGAAGAATCATTAAACCAAGCATGAAGTGCGGAGGTGGACGCGTACCTGTTGACAATGATCACCCCCTCCTCAATAATGCAGCCCGAGCCAATGACGATAGGCCCTGCTATGGCAAAGATGGTTGCCTTGGGGTGGACGATAGTGCCTAAATTCACTCGAATGAGTACTATTGCTCAGTCATACGCCGGCGACCAACCAGAGCCAATGGTGATATCACCCTTCAACTCGACATCTTGGCAGACAACAGCTTTGGAGTGTATCGTGTACTTGTCCCGTCTGGGAGAGGTTTCGAGTCAGCGAGTAGTTCGGAGAGATGATGAGAGACAGGGATAGACATGGGGGCCATTCTGGAGGGAAATCAACCTCGAGGTGGTATTGCAGAAGGGAGAACTTGAAGCAGCGTAGAGCTGCCACCAAAAGCCCCTGAACAGCCATGAACGCAACCTCGGCGCGTCACAGTCCCTCATTGCATGCAGCTTCAGACATTTCTAGACTCCTCTTTCTCCCAGTGTGTGGATTTCATTCTATCACGTTTCAGCGCACATCAATATCAAAAACTCTTCCTGCAAGAGACAAGTCAGACCTCAGGGGCCCTGGGTCGAATTACCGATATCTTGCGGTCCGTCGTTAGACTTAGTCCAACAATGGCACTTCAGATACACGAGTTTTCTTGGAAGAGATATTTGACTTGTAAGAATAAGCGATATCTATACTTGTATTGGAAAGGATATATGAGTGCTATAATGCTCAATCATTGCAGTGTCATAAGTAAACAAAGCTCGTGCCGAAGGATACAGTTCAAATACATTTCATTGGGTTCCCAACGAACAAGTGGATCATAACTCAACCTCCCTGACGCCGTCCTTATCCACGATCTTGACTTTGTACTTGGATGGAGAGACGACCAAACGCTTTGCAACCTCATCTACGCATCGTTTTAAGGTAGCCAGACCTTCCTCGAGGGTAGCTTCTGGATCATGATAGCTAGATAGCAAAACAATGATTAGCACATATATCAAGAATGATAAACTTTACAATCAGAAAAGAAGAGGGTGTGAAGATAGCGTCGATCATAGGGCGTGTAATGAGTTGTATTCACGAGCTTTCAACTCACCGATCCAACAAACTCAACGCAAAATAGCTTCCGTATCCGTGCGCAGCGAATGGGACGCTAGCCATCGTTCCCAGATAGTCAATCCAGTACAAGTGCGGCTCGTGCGATGCGGTGTCGTATCCTCCAAGCAGTAGGTTCACAGAATACGGTTTCCGTGAACGGAGAGAGTCTGCCAGTGCCCGTCGGATCCATGATGCTGCTGCTGAGGGGCGAAGGGGATAGAGGTTGCGTATTTGGTAAAGACGGATGTTGCGCTCGACATATTCGGCGAATTGGATGGTGTCGCCTGGTGGAGATCGAATTCACAGCGATAAGTATGAGGCTTTCGGTTCGTTCAGAGATGGAAAACACGCACCCGGTTCGCCAGAATATGCCATTAGAAGATGAGGGCTGAGCGCCTTGATCTTGTCTTCGTCAACTTTCATCTTTACGATTGATCGCGCTGCTGTAGTATCTGCAGCAACGATCACGTAGCCTTTTCCAGTCAATGCAAATGAGCACTCCATTTCCTTCGATGATGTACGAGTGCGAGATAGACAAAGAAGAAGTGGGAGTGGAGATCGACCTGAGCTTTGCGCATTACGCGTCGAGTTCTCGACGCGCGGTCTACTTTCAAACTCCGCGCCAGGCTCGGAGCTTATTCATTCGATGCCCTCTGAGTCTCTGACAGCCCATCGCAAGTCCCTCGAATTCATTCAGCATAGGTTGAACTCATGGGCGATTGATTATTTCATTGGAATTCCATCTTCAGCGTCGCGAATGGTCAGAATATCGAGGGCCACATCTCGCCATCGGACTATATATATACTCTTGAGGAAAATATGACAGCGAAACAACTACCTCGCGGTTCACGGCGATGCAATGGTGTTGATGGAATATTTCATTCACCCACCCCCCAACAACCGCGAGCCCATAAAGATTAATCAAATAAAAAGTATCAGTAATCAGGCGTGGGAGATCCGGTCCTGCGTGTAAGGAGGTGGTGGAGACAGCGGTGCAAGGTCATCTGATAGAGCTGTGGGCGAATGTCTCGATATCGCAATTGCATCCAACGCATTATTCGCCGTTTGCGTCTGAACAGTCGGTGGGATCGGTAATGCCCTGCTGGGCCTCCCATATAGAGTCGATAGAGTGGTCTCTGTCATGATTGGAGATGACGACGCGGCGTCCATCGCGATAGGAGATGCTGGAGACGAAGGCACGGAGTCTACAGTTGCTGCCCCTTGTGATGTAGCAGCATCTAAAGGGATATCTCTGATCATTCTCTGCGAGGCGGTGCTTTGTGAAGACGTATCTGCGTGCAACATCACTTCAGAGCTGGTTAGCTATCTTTATCAGACCGAATTCAATGGAAATAGATACACCTTTTGCCTCGGGTGACGGCGCCCTGCGTCTTCGCCAGCATAGAAGCAAGCCGGCCATTAACAAGAGCACGGCAAGGCCTCCAACCACTCCACCTGCTATTGCACCTGCATTGGACCGATGGGATGCGAAAGAGCTAGAAGACGCAACGACGGCGGCCGTGGTGGAAACAGTGGCCGTGACGGCACTGGTTACTGTGTTGATAATCGTTTCAACGCTTCCCGCAACAGTGGTCGTTTTTGTCACAGTTTTGCTACTCTCTATGACAGTCAAAGAGCCTGGGGCAACACTGAGGCTGCCGCCTGCTCCGGCACTGCCAGTGCTTCCTGGGAGAGCACTCCCAGACCCTGTAAGGGATGTGGACGCGTCGGTAGTGTATCTGATTCCAGGTTCAGTAAACAAGACCATAGCGCATATATCGTGATCGTGCATCACGCACGTTAAATTCCACATTTCCAAGTACGAGCCCCTCAAGCTACCTACGCCAAGTAGCGTGATGTTGATGGTGTGATTTTGGCCATTTTGTAGTCCGGTTTGCTCAAAGAGGATAGCAGGTATTGGGATGGCATTCTTCGACGTCACTCCAGATGATGCATCAACTGTAACGCCGGAGCTCCCATCAATCGACACGAGGGCCAGACCGCACCGTGGGTTGAAAGCTGCATGCCAGTAGATCGCCGTCCCTAATCAAGACACGTCAGATGCAGAAAGCGCGTCGATCTTGTAACCAGAAATGATATTCAGTATCATGATGGAACTGACCAGGAAATGACATCCATACAGACGAACCGACTGTCGCTGTAAACTCCCATTCGCCCGAGCCTTGTACCACCCATGTTCCATCGAAGTGCATGCGAGGGTCATCCGTTAACACCGTAACATTCTGTGCGATAGAGAACAGTGGGAAGGCGGCGATGACACCCAACAAGTTCGCCAGAAACATTGACGGTCGTCGGCGGAGCCTTCGCGGAAGCAAAGACTGGCCGCCGTTACTCTGGGCATTTTCTCGGCAGCAGTTTCGAATTCGACGGCAGACAAATTCACAATTGGTCTTACACACATCATCGATGCATCATCAGCTACGTTTAACGTTCGACGTTCAATGTTCGGAGAGGAACTGACAATGTCTCTAAGATATTTCAATGTCAGCTTGCCATCCCAGACGAAGAAGGGAGTGTCTTCATTATTTTTAGGATGACTACGGGAAACTACGAAGGTGGAAATGCATTATTTTGAAAAACTAGGTACATCAAAGTAACTCCAGCCAATATGGCTGAAATGCAAGACACAGATGCCAGTAATATGTACTGTACGATTTAAGCTACTTAAGATTGTATCCTGATGAAGAATAAATATTTGATAGTACATTGATCCGTCCTTTCCTTCAGATACTCAAGCGGCCTAAATCATGCGGTCTGCTTGGGCTGCACTATCTTCACGCGAAGGGGCATGCCATCTGCCGGTTCTGCGAGCCAATGCATCAGCGGATGAAGTGTGCATATGTGGAAAGACTTACTCATGGTTACAGCTGCGGTGGGCTTGGCCACTCTAAAGGAAGGAGGGGAGACATCAGCGGCGAGGTAGCAGCGCAGGCTGCGCGACTCACTGTCCCTCATAAGCTGGCTCGAATGAGAAGTGTGCGATGATGGAAGCTACGACAGCCTTCATCTCAATGATGGACATCGTCTTCCCGATGCAGTGGTGGGGCCCCGCGATGAAGGAGAGCACCGAGAAGGTCGAGTTGTAGTCCTTCGGGAGATTGAGCCAGCGCTCGGGCTTAAACCTAAGTCGGCTTTAGCAAGGCACGCGTTAGAGCAGGGAGATATTTACTCGTTAGCATCTTCACCCCAGAGCACTTTCCAAGTGTTGACGACTTTAATCTATGGACGAATGGAGTCAGAGAGACCGCGGATCGGAATTGACAAACGCACAGGAATGTAATGGATTGTGCCTTTGGGAATGAGCAAGCCGTCAATCCACTGGTCCTTGTTCGCGATGCGGAGGGTCATCGGCACGGGGGGCATGAGACGCAAGCTCTCCATGCTGATCAATGATCAGTATCAGAGTATGTTGCTCGAGGACGCGACGTACACAACGCAGTCCAGCCATTGCATGTCCTTCAGGGTCCTGTAGCTTGGGTGGGGCTCATCTGCAAGAATAGGGGCCACTTCTGCGCGGAGCTTATCTTGCGCCTCGGGGCTCTTTGCGAGGAGCCAGAGGGTCTGGCAAGAGCGTCGGCGTTAGCTGAAGCGGCAAGAGGACAGAGAAAAGCACGAACCCACGCCAGACCGGATGCCGTGGTCTCGTGCCCAGCTCCAAGGAATGTCAACTGCGCTCGGACGCAATCAGTTCCCGCAAAGAATGTCCAAGATCAAAGGAGACGACTCACGACCTGGTCCATCATCGCGCCGTCGCTCATCTGGTACCCCTCGCCCTTGTCCGCCATCCGCGCGCGCACAAGCAACGACATGATATCACGCTTCGCGGCGGTGTCATCCGCCGCGATGTGTGCGCTGTCCTCGAGCTTCTCCTTGAGCATCTGCGCAGAGATCTTCTTGATGGTGTACATGCTTCGCATGAGCGTAGCTGCGGGCGCGAACATGGGGATCGCGGCGAACCAGTGGCGATGACGGTAGCCCCACTCGGACGCCATGAACCGCGGGACACCGGGCGTGAGCATCAAGGGGAGCATTTTCACGAGGTTGTATGCTGGGCACACAGGTGAGTGGAGTAAGGCGGGCGGGAGAAGAGTACTTACCGGACTGGAGGTTTATGAGGTCCTCGTATGCCTCGGCGAGCTCATTGTGCGGGTTGTGGATGGAGTCGGTCTTGTACCCGAATGCGGTTTCGCAGATGATGTCGAGGGTGGCTTTGCTCACTGGGCGAAAGTGAGTACGGGAGGTTTGGATGAAACGGGTCGAACGCACTCCATTCGTACATCTGCAACTGCTTGCCTGCCGAGGGATTAGCCTCGCCGTTGATCTTATCCTTCAAGATTTCCACGAGACTGAGGGTTGGCGTTTAGTATCGACTAGAGTGATGAAGAACGTATGTGCATACCCATCGATCGTCTCGTAGTAAGATTCCACCTCTGCGTGAAAAATTCAGTCACGACGAGCCGGAAAGATAGGATAGTGCCTACGAGCTGATAGATTGGGGATGGAAAAGGCAGGCTGATTGGAGAGTGAGTCAACACGATGCACTCAACGAGGAGCCAAGACGTACGTTCATTGCTTTCCGCATCTGCTTGTGTTCATTCCCAGTGACAGTCAACAAACCGTACCCCGCGACTAGCCCAAGGATGTTGCGCATGAACCCGGGCTACAGCGGCTTTATGATTTAGTAATACTACTCGGAGCAAGCTCGGTGACGCGACGTACGCGAGGATTATCGAGCCAATCTGCGACAAGGATGCGATGCAAGGCCTCCGGCTTGGTGAACATCATTCGCTCCAAGCCAATTGGCCCTACAGTACGCACGACCGGACCATACTTGTCGGCCCATCGCGTTTGCGGTGCTGCTGGCTCCTCTCTGATAATTTCAAGGAATTGGCCCACCAAGGGGTTGCCTGGCGGCGGGCCCGGTACATTGCGCAGAGGTGAGAGGAAGTACGGCCAGAGGAAGACTTGGTAGATGATTTTGTAGCTAATGAAAGCTGCCGTGCGGAGTTTAGAGTAGGATTTTCAGGGGTTACGATCACACTGACCAGCAATTGCGATTGCTATGTTCTTGGGCTTTGCGGCCTCTGCAATAAGGAACTCTGACAAGGACGCTTTGGACATGATGGAGTGTGGGGAAGAGCTAGAGACACGCGGGGCAAAGATGTTCATATGGCATAACTGTGCAATTTCCAATGCCACATGAAATCGACCTGTGCCTGCGACGGGTGCAGTCCTTCAACATCACGTAACGTCTAAATTGCGATTGTATAGGGTTCTCTTCTGCTGCGCGACTTCGATCTGCTGTGCTCTGGTGCACTTGAATGTTCTCGGGGCCCGAGCCTTGTACTTTCTGCTCAAACTCGGTCTACCGCATTACCGGTCGCGGTTCTTTGACAATGTACCATCACGAGTCATCTTCTCATATTCACTTGACCGATAAGGACCTACAACAGCCCACGGTCCGAATTTTTCGGGTGAAGTGACCCCACTACATACTCTGTGCGATAGCAAGTTGTAGTCCCCTTGGTGACTACACGCACTAGCTTCGAGCATACTGAACTCTCGCATACACTTCACTGGCACCCTATCGTCGTGCTGGCGCCACGACACTAAGCTATTTGCGAGCCTGATTATTGCCCTCGCTTGTCTGCGAGTGGTCTTCTCTGCTCAGGGTATCACTATGGTCACGTCAGACCCCCAAATGATCTTTGACGGGACGTGGGTACCCCAGGACAACGACGGACATTCGTTTACCACCATAGCGGGATCATCCGTGTCTCTGACACTCACCAGCCTATTGTATTTCTATCGTAGTCTGCTTCACATTTTCATCAAAGGCGCTGAGATAGCATGGCGCGCCATGGTCAAGCCACTTCGGCGGCCTTGTCTCGCGTGTCGGTGATGAACCGGGCCACCTCATTGATGCCTCCGCAGGATCTGATGACACTGTTGACTCGGATGTCAATTGACTCAATTCCAGTCAGAACGAGCACTGCCACCCCTCTTGCTAGCATCGGTACCGCCACGGCACCGTATCTCCAACACGGTGACTCAAGGATTCGACCTGCATAATTTGACCAAGATTGTCCTTGAACCTATATAGCTACGATTCTCGGGACTCATCAGGACAAGCACTTGGGTCGCATCTGGTAAAAATGGTCTCTCCAGCCCTGGGTATCAGTGTATCATCATGCACTCGTATATTCCCGCCTTCTCACCCCACCTCCCTTGATTCTCTAAAATCAAAGCCCCCTGTTCACCCGAAGACTGTAAATCTGTCCATCTTAGACGCATCTGTCGGATTATACAGCCCAACCAGCGGCGTCTGGTTCTATTCATTCCCAGATACCCCTCCTGACAATCGAAACGAGGCGCTCACCGACAGCCTTGCTGCCACTCTTGCGTTCTACCCTCAATGGGCTGGACAGCTTCACCTAACCGAATACAGCCCCACGGGCGACCACACCACGCGATATGGACGCATGGCCCTGACCTACGGCGCTACATCTGATCCAGGAGTTGCTGTCCATCTTGCAACCTCATCTCGCACTGTGAAGTCGCTCATTCCAGACGACGAGGCCAGAAAGGCAGGATACTGGAACGCTCAGCCCTCGACATTAGAAGAGCTACTCCCCGGTCGCCGAGGCGGCGACACGGGGCGATTGGCGCTGTGGAACATGGAGGAAAGCGATGGACTCCCTTGTGTGGTGGTGCAATTGACTACTTTTGCGTGTGGTGGAATGGCCATCGCGATCCGCATCGCGCATCCTCTGGCTGATGCAGGTATGCTAGTAAAATTTGTTACGAATTGGGCGTCTTTGCATCGGGGAGAGAGCTTGAAGGACGGGGATCTGCCGATTTTTGATCCCAATCTTCTGGACAGTACAGCTGCGGGGAATATAGACGGTCAGGAACATGACGAGGAGCTCTTGAAGCGATCTCGCGCACTACCCGTCAGCCGCTTTGACTTCTGGGAGTCAGGAACTTCTCGTCCCGCCGCCCTGGAGTCGATTACCACGGAACAGGTTGATGTTGGGAGAGGTGCGGTCATGCCATGGAGTACGTGGGATCAAGAGTTTCCGGTGGAGCACTATAAGGTGTTTTTCGGCGCGAAGGAGATTCAAGGGATGTGGGAGGATGCTACCTCCTGCTCTGCCCCCGGAACGCGGATCAGTCGGTTTGATGCGCTCTTAGCGCATATTTGGGTCCTCCTCATTCGTGCACGTCAGCTGCCACCTGGGATTCCCAATGCGATGCATGTCACCCTCGGTGTACGCGCGCGCACACGCCCGCCACTACCCGCCACATTTCTCGGGTCTCCCATCCTCCTTACCCGCGTTCTGGGAACACCCGAAAGCAACATAGGCCAACTTGCGACGTCTATCCGCGCAAGCCTCGTGCAGTTCACACCCGAGGCAGTGTCCGCATACTTACACGACAGGGCGTTCGAGCTAAGTGCCCAGCGCCTCTGGTCTGCGTTCCTCGGAAATAACAACAGCATACATACGTCCTGGTTGGACATTGGAGCGAGCGATATAGACTTCTTTGGAGAAGCGGGGCAGCTCGTTTTCATGGATAGCTTGATGTCGGATTTGGATGGTATCATCAAGTTCATCGAGGCTGTCGACAATGCGGGGAAGAGAGAAAAGTGGTATCAGGGTGAGGTCTGCGTGACGTTGCATCTAAGAAGAGATGTAATGGAGGTTTTGCTCCAAGACCCGGGTCTAAGGCGTTACCGTAGCTAATAGTTAGAGATGGTTCATATTCTGAATATCTTTGAAATGGTTTCTCCAACGTATCATTCAATAGCATGACCAGGATCTTCCTCATGGAGTCGGAGCGGCCACCACAAATATAGTGATCTTATAAGGCATCCTGGGATAGGGTTGCTCCTTGGTCGCGCCGCGGTATACTAGGGCAATTTACATAACTTACAGTAGGTGGCATCGAGGAGCGGAATATAGAGCCTCCGAGCTCCGAGCCAGTGGCTGACACTCAGCCCTGGGTATTTATGACCGCGTCAATTCTGGCTGACTATTTCAACATCTATCCCTCTTACCTCCACCACCGACGCATATTATTTCCCGCCTCCCCGCTCTTGTCCCCAATCCCACAGAGTGGTGGGATATCTTTCGGTCTCGTGCTACCCCTTGTTGGATACATCACTTCTGAGTCGAAGCTGCCGCGCTGTAGCCAACTACATGCCCAATGCTACCATTTACACCAGCTCGTACGGGTTATCAACACGGCAGGTATCTTCTTCTACTCCTACAGAAGAGACAAGTGAGCTGATAGCGCGTCCCCAGCAACAGGATCGTCGACGCTGGCTGATCTAACCACCAGCGATGATCGCCGATCGAAGTCAGCCGCTACTTCCGTTCGCAGCATCCAGCGACCTGCCCGCAAGCCTGATCAACCCCCCACCACGACTCAAAATCCGTCGAAACTACAATCCCATGCCCACTGCTGCACACCGCCGATAGTGAGTACTCGTCAGCCACATCGTCAGCCACCTTGCTAATCATGGCGTTTGAGCCGCCTGGCTCGGAAGGTACGTCGCATTTATGTCCTCGCTTGATGCTAACCCTGTACTGACTGTTTTTACTCTAGCGCTGAGGTGTACTAGGTTTCAGCTTCTTAACTGGCTAGGGTGGGCTTCTGGTGTCGGGTCTTTCTGGGTCTTGGTTTCTGGTCTTGGTCTCGCTCTCGTCTTGGTCTTGCTTTCGTCTGGGTCTTGTTCTCATCTGAGTCTCGCTCTCCGAGTCGTCTAGGTCTCGTAATTGCTCGTCTGGCTGTGGGGACCCAGGTGAACTCCTGACTTTGACAATCTACTGACAGATTTCTCTTTTGCGCTATTAGATTTTTTGTCACTAGTAGCTGGGTGCTGGCTTCTGGCTGGTCTCATCTAGGTCTTGGTCTGCTTCATTGGGTCTCGCTTGGCTTCCCACTCGCTTCTGGGCTCGGTCTTGTACTGGTCTTGTGATTGTCCCTCTGGACGCGGTGATCAAGTGAGTCCTTGCTTTCATTATACTGCTGACGGGTCGCTTTTTTGTTGCTTTCAGATTTCTCCATCAGCTTTACGCTAGGCTTTGAGCTCGCTTGGCTCTGGGTCCCGGCCTGGGTCTCGTCTGAATCTTGGCCTGCTCTAGGTGGCTTCTCTTGGAGCTTCGTTCTGTTCTCTGTGCTCTGAGATCTTGTCTAGGACTTGGGATCGTTCGTGGCTGTATTATTCCTAAGTGAGTTTCACATCGCTTTACCCTACTGACGGCCCGCTTTTTCGCTTTTAGATTTAAATGAGAGCCTTGCACTGCTGTTGTACTGGAATGTGGCTCTGGTCTTGTCCCTGCCGCTGAGCTCTTGGTCTCGGCTGATTTCTTCTGGGTCTTGGTCTGCCTCGGTGGTCTCGGTTCAGCTGTAAAATGCTCTCGCGAGTCGCAAAGGTAAGTAGTTTCACCTGTGAGTATCATTTCCTCTCTCTCCTACCCGTCACGCGCTGACTTCCGGTGCATATCACTGCAGGTCCTGGAAGCGATAAGGGCAGCGGATGTCTTCCTGCCTTGCATCGTGAGTGTTGGCAGCCTTTTCCGTTGATGTCACGCTAAATGGGAATGTGCAATCTATATCCGCTTGCGCTTATGATGGATGCTCTGAGATATTGTAGCGCGAGCTCAGCTGATGGGTTTTTACACTGACCACTCACCGCGATGCTCATAATCTACGATCTTAACGAAGGGCGGCTGATAACACTCCTGGTACCATGCGCTATTGATGTTGGCGAAGTCTGACATTTCAATCGCAGCAAGGAAGACGTCCGCTGTTCATTAAATTGTCGATATTGCATCATCAAACCACGACTTTGGCTACGAATAAGAGGTGGCGCAACGGCACCATCTGTAATGCATCATGCATCATACGTATAAATACCCGCCGTCTGATCTGTGCTGGGGATCGCTCCGCGACAGCGCTATCTTGCTTGAAATGATTGGGGTCTGCAACGCAGCTCGGTGACATCAGTATGGGGCCAATCAGGGTCAGTGCTAGTGTTCGCCTCTGCACTTCATACTGCACAAGCGTGTACTTTCAAGTTTCAACTATGCTCATTAATGTATCCATTGAAGGCGCGAAACAGTTTTGTTTTTACAAGATTGCTGTCTTTCTGTCACAAGCCGTCTCGCAAACTTGCTATCTCTCAAGCCTCGGATGCTTATCATGCGGAACAGTTCACACAACGTCGGGCCAGTCTCTTAGAATAGCAGCTCGAGGTTTGATTATACATTGGGATACAACATTCATTGTCTTCTCGATCTCCAGCTCGTCATCTAGTAACCGCCCTGTCCGTCGGTCTGGCCGGCCTGAGCAGCAGCCTCCTCGGCTTTCTTCTTCTGTAACAGCAAAAGTAGATCAGTCGGAGATCATGACATCTGATAATTGCATCAACATACCTGCTCGTATTCATAGCCCTCGTAGGCGACACCACCGACAACGGCGGCGATACCAGCATCCTCAGCGATGGCCTTTCCAGAGGTAGGCTCGAGACCCTCAACGTCTCCCTCGAGTTTCTGTTCCCAGCTGGACATGTTTGTGGTAGTTGGTGGTTGGGTGGATGGGGTGATAAAGGCTGATGGAGGAAGTGTTACCGATAGCGCACCTGTTTTATACTGCAATATTGCCCTTGATGACCTCATTTCGGCAGATAAGGGCGTAGGCGTCGCGAAAACCCCGTAAATATGATCGCACAGGCACCAGGACCCTGGCCCCGTGCGTGAAGAGAGGAGCAACAGGGAGCAGAGAAGCACGCCTTCAATATTTAGTGACAGCCACCTAACAGCCACTGGGCTAAGTTTAGACCAAGATATGAAACATGAAATGACTCGCACCTTGACCTCTTTCCATCATCTGCTCGAGATATTTATACTCAATTTCTCATCATACATGTCTGTAGACGAGACACTACAAAATCACGCTGCTATAGCTGCTGTCCCTCGTCCTGAACAAGTTGCCACAGGTACACTAGCAGTTACACCCTAGGCCATAAAAGGCAAATTCACGTGGAATGACGACAGGGGCTCCGCAATGCATTGCTCTATTTGCGAAAGCTGTCCAATGCCATTTGAATTTCCTGATTGTAATCTTCTGCCCTATACCTCATCATGCCGCATGTACCGCTCATAGGCCGCCTCTCGGGCCGCGAGTACAGCGCAGTCGTGTTCGGCTTCGTCTTCATCGCATTCGAGACCCTCCTCCGCGCTGTCATATTTTTTCTGCCCAAGTTCATCATACTATGGTTCTACAACCGCTCGCGGCTGCTCTTCCACCATTTTGCCGGACCGCCTAAACCTAGGAACACGAAGGCGAAGTCGCGGGAGCAGACGATCTCCGACAAGATTTTGAAAGCACCGGACTTTCAGGAGTTGTGCGCGATCCATGGGTACGTCCACGAGGAGCATGTGGTCATGACCAAGGATGGGTACCTGCTAGGGCTACATCGGCTGCCTGCGAAGAAGGGGCAGAGGAAGAGCAATCCTGGGACGAGCACGGGGAAGCCGGTGGTGTACCTCCATCATGGCCTGTTGATGAATAGCGAGGTCTGGGTGTGCCTCACTGACGCGGAACGCGCCATTCCATTCGTACTGGTCGAAGCTGGTGAGTGAATACTTTCTTTTACGTGACAAGGCGGCATCTAACTCGGCATGCAGGCTTTGATGTGTGGTTAGGCAACAATCGAGGCAACAAGTACTCTAAGAAGTCCATCCACTCCAGCCCGAACCGCTCCAAGTTTTGGGACTTCTCTATCGATGAGTTCGCCTGGTACGACATCCCGGACTCTATCCAGTACATCCTCGACGCGACGGAGGCGCCCAGCCTCAGCTACATCGGATTCAGCCAGGGCACCGCGCAAGCCTTCGCCGCGCTGAGCATCCATCCCCAACTCAACCAGAAAGTGAACGTGTTCATCGCACTGGCGCCCGCTATGAGCCCCGCAGGCCTGGCAGCACCAATCGTAGACGGATTGATGAAGTCATCGTATGTCTCCCCTGCCCTCGTCAACTTACAATCACTGATTCCGCCCCAAGACCCACGCTCCTTTTCCTCTTCTTCGGGCGCAAAGCCATCCTCGGCTCCACCACGACCTGGTCGCAGATCCTCTACCCGCCCATCTTCACAGCCGTCATCGACACCGCGCTGTCCTTCCTCTTCGCGTGGCGCTCGCGCCACATCGCGCCCGCGCAGAAGCTCGCCGCGTACGCACACCTCTACTCCACCGCGTCCGTCAAGTCCGTCGTGCACTGGTTCCAGATCATGCGCAACGGCGCGTTCCAGATGTACGACGACTCGCTCTCGCTCGCGAGCATCTCGCCCGTGCGCGCGGCGGACGCGTCGCACCACCCCGTGCGCTTCCCCGCGCGGAACATCACGACCCCGATCGTGCTGCTGTGGGGCGACGACGACTCGCTCGTGGACATTTCAGTCTTGCTCGGCGCGCTGCCGGAACATACGGTGGAGAAGCGGCTGCGCGGCTACGAGCACCTCGACATTCTGTGGGGGAAGGACGTGCACCGGGATGTCATTCCGGAGGTGGGCAAGGCGCTGCTGAAGCACTGCAGGAATCCGGATATGGTCAGCTGGTCAAGTTCGGCGAAAGGAGGTGCCGATGGAGGCTCGTTGGTCGATGGGGCGTAGCGCACATAGCTTACAGGACAGTAGTTGGTACGGATATGAACCGTCCGTTCTGCACTAATCTCATCACACACCGTATATCCACCACTTGTTTATTTGAGGTACTTATAGCACATATACCCAACCTTTCGTGACGAGTAGTCATTATCCGTATTCGCATCAGGACCAGTTGCGCGATCTGGGGTTCGGGCGTGGCAAAATCCAGATGCATACACTGCGGAACTTGCACAAGGGATGTAATTCAGCCAAATGCATAAAATATATAGCACGAAAAAGATGGCATTGAGGGTTTGAAACACGGATTAGGTAGTCTCCCACAGTCATACCATAGGAGGGAAGACACTCCCAGCTGTCACTTCTGGAATGACTAGATGAGTTTCCGCGATGTACTCTAAGAAAGAAACTTACTTTGGAAATCGTCGAAGCGAGACGTATGGTACTGTGCAGCTCCGGGCTTAGAGACCATTCGGCTAGTGGTTCGTAATACAAACCGCCTGAGTGCCCTTTAGGGCGGGCAATAACACAAGGGCAGGTAGGGGAGGACGCGAAAATGCAGAGACACTCAGCGCCAGAAGCTGAAGTCCCGTGATCTGGGAGCCATTGATGGTCTCTATCAATGATCATCAGAGGAGTCATTCGATATGATGATGCAAGGTTCGAGACCAGTCGCGAGGTTAAGAGGGCTGGCGGTGCGCACTTGCGGCGCAATGCTGCTGTCTAGCATTGATGCATCTGACTGGGTTCTGATTTAGAATGCTCCAACGAGTCTAAAAGACATGCAGACAAAAAAAACAAGCATGACAGTTGCGGGGAATGGTGCATACCAAGTTTTTTATGCGGACCCAAAATGGGAAGCATCTCCGTACATATCTCAAATCCTATAGCCCCCCAGTGCGCCGCCGTATCCGGACAGCACTTGATGAATTCCGTGACTTTGGCTTGACCTTCTTGCAGGAAGTCATCAGGCATCCAGCGTTCTGTGTGCAGTTTCTCCCCTCTATAATCTCGTGCCCATGTATTCAACATCTCCCTAATATCGTCTATACCGACCCATTGTTTCCACTGGAAGTCGACTCTGTCGGAACCTCGATGATCTATCCAGCCTTGGAGCTTTAGTATAATAAGAGCGACGATGGGTACAACGGGTATGTGAGGCGACATCAAGACTTTCAATGATTCTTGTGTGATGAGATGTGTTAAAGCCACCATGTCAACGTCCTACCGCGAGTCAGTCAGAGCAGATAGCATCGATCAAAGGCCTGCATACATTTGGAGCCATGCGCATGCCATACATAGAGCAGGCCGCGCTACCAAAGAGACAACATTTGATTCTGTAATTCCGAAGGGCTGCCATCGTTGCAAACGCAGTCTTCCGAATATCCTTCAAGCAGTGTGATTTGCTGGTTGAGTGTTGACTTCGAATCTTGCTGAGTTCATCCATGATGTTATCTGTTCGATCCGTGTGATCCTACTCGGGAAGAAGAGAAGTCACATAGCATCGAGGTAAGTTTCTTGCAGCTAAATGGTTCCGGCGTTCGCAGCGATCTTCGACATCACGCGATCCAACTAGAGACACGTGCTTGTGGCGTTATGAACTTCGCGTCAATTCGAACTTCATATAAAATGAGTAGGCCAGTTCAGCAGACATCGTTCTATGATCTTCGCACAGCACCACAATTCGAGCCGAGCAGCGCTGGCAACTGAACTGTAGCGATCGATCCAACTAAGCACGGCACCAAGTGAAGTGGCAACTTGATTGCCCTGATCAGGTGGAGTCAAACCCCGGGGCTTAGGACACGAACTAATGTGAGAGCGGTTATAGATAGGCAGCCAAAGAGTCACAGATTTTATACAGCACATTGTGGAGAGAATACAGAAGAGGATTATAGGCAATGAATGAGACAGTATCCGCGTAGGAGTCAAAGCGGGTAGGAAAGTTAAATTAATTTGAAAGAAACCATTTGTGTGTATGTCCCGGTAGGGAGGGCGAACGTTCTATCGAACGGCAGCATGTGGCATGTGTGCTGGCAATATTGTGGTAAGGGCTCAGTCTTCATTGTCCGACTCTTCTGAATCTGAGAACCCAGCTGTCAATGAAGATGGTGAAAATCAGAAACACACTTATCAAGTAACATAATTCACCGTACCAGGAATTGTGTATGCCTCAAGAACGGGAAGTGTTTCTGGCAATGTAAAACCTATGGCTTTCCAGTGATGTGAAGTATCCGGACACTCTTTGAGAAATTGTTCCACCATGTTATGACCTGCTGCCTTAAATTTTATGGACATCCACCCCTCCTTCCACAGTTTCCTTTCCTGATATTTGGTTGCCCAAAGTTCTACCATGTTCCTGATATCCTCCACATCGGTCCATCGCTTCTTTTTAAAATCATTTCTGTTTGAATTCTTGTGGTGTAACCATCCTTGGAGCTTGAGAATTATAACACCCAGGAGGGGCATCACTGGTACACCGGGCACGCGAGTAACCTCGACGTGGCTTGCGGACATTTTGGGAATTGATAGATCACCAGGAACGAGAATGTCAACTTTGCAAAAGCGAGAAGGTGAGAGCGTGTAGAATAGGATCTTATATTTGACCTTTTTTGCGCGTGGTTCGACAAGAAAGAACTTGGGATCAGACTCTGCAAGCATGCACTTCAACTGATTTGAGTCCTGAGCCAACTGACTGCCCAAAACAATCATGTCCACATCCTGGAATCCGACAATGCACATTTAGTGCATTTTCACGATTTGTGAGAGGCGACATACATTCGGAATCCTTTCTAGCCCATACATCGAGCATGCCGCACTGCCAAACAGGCAACATGACAGGTTTTGAGCCTTTAATGCTGCTGCCGTCGCGCGAGAGGTTTTGCGAATGTCTTGCAAGCGCAGTGGTTGGCTTTTCGGATGATTCTTCCGGATTGTAACATGTTGATTTACGGGCATTGGATAATGGCAAACATATTCCGCAGCGTAGTGGCGAGAATGCGACAGTTGAAAAGGACAAGCCTGTGGATTTCCTTGGCACGTGTCACGTCCCTGTGCCTTTAACTTCAGAGGGTAGAACTTGCTGGGGGTACTTGTGTTTCCCATCGGTGAATTAACGACCTGCTTATATACCTACACCTTGTGGCGTGCTATGGCGTGATGATCAAATTGCGCAATGATCTATTGCTTCTCGACCTGCGTGCTCAATAGACCCTGTGAAATAAGTTAACCGAATTCCAGCAATTACTGGTGGACCAAAGTGTACAAGGCTCAGCAAATTACTGGGCCATTTGGTTAACTTTTGGCCAGCTACTCGGTGGGGGGAAAGTAGCACTTGGGTCCAGCAATTGGTCGGGCGGGACTGGGGGGCTGATACGGGCTCGGGTCGGTTGCCGCTGGCTCGGCTAGCGCGCTGGATCAATGCTACCGCGGTTAGGGTTCGGCAGCGGCCAGGCACAGGTTGGCGTACTGGACGGATTGGGAATTGGGGTTAGCAGGCGGGTTCGGGAATATTTCCCTTTTGGTTTCGTTGCCCGCGCCTCGTTCCTGATCAGCCCCTCCCATTTGCGCCGCCGGCACCCCCCGCTCGAATCCATATTCGGGCGCGGTTGATCAGGCGTACCCGCTTCCCGCCGCGCCCTGCGCTTGCTCCCGCACCCCGCCACCCCGCCGCCGCCATTCCTCGTATCCCGCCTCCACTGCCGCCGTCCCTCTCAATCTTTGCTTCCAGTGCCTCGCTCTCACGCCGATTGCCCCGCGTGCCGTTTTGCATAATTCAGCCAGGCGGGTTGCTGGCTCGCTTGCGGGCCATATTCCCAATCCAGCATCGAGTCGCGGGGGGCTGTGCCATATTTTTGGGGCCTCCCGCCACTCAGGGATGGGCTCACATTGAAAATGAGCTCTTCCCGATGTGGCTGGGCTGTTGCTTCGCGTGCCTGGCCTCGGAATCTGATACCAGATTTAGGCTGTATGTGTATTTTAGGTAGTGAAATAATAATAATATTGAATGGACACGATACAGGCAGTGCTAATACAGGCAAATTAGCCCCTATCCCCAAAGAAGCCGTCACAGTTCCCTCGGTTTGGCTTGCTCACTCTCGCGCCGTAATTCACGGCGCGGGCACAGGTGGGATAATGAAAAATGCACAGCCGCGGATGCACGCGTGGCTGAGCTACCGCATGGACGCGCGAATGAAGGCAAAGCCCCAGGGACGGCGGGCACAAATCTTGTGCAGTGTGGTAGGGCCACGGGCCTGGCTAGCGTGGGCCAGAGTTTGCGAGCGTGGGCGCAGCAGCTAGCGCGCACGGGGCGACAGGCAGCGCTGGTGGGTGACCGTTGGCGCGTGTGTGGGCCACGGCTGACGCGGGTGCAGTGGGCGTGCGTGACTGGCACGCATAGGACGACAGGCGGTGCTGGCATATATCCAGGTGGCAGATGCGGGGCAGCGGGCGCGGCTGGTGCTGCAGCGGAGAGCGTTGCCAGTGGATATGAGTGGGTGGAGCCAGTGCTCGGGCTCGGGCATTCAACGTGGCTGACGGTGCAGTGAGCACGGGCAGCGTTTAAATAGCGGCACAGCGGGTGGTGCTGGTGAAAAGGGACGGCGTGGACAGACGCAGACGCAGACAGGGGGCGGACGTGGCTGGCTGGAATACAGCGAGAGAGGGGCAGGGAGAGCAACGGATCCACCGGTGGGACGAGCACACGCACCGGCGCACGGCTGTGTGCAGTGGATTGGAGGTGGAGCACGCTGCGAGGCTGAAGACATGTCAGCATTCGCAGGTGGTGGAAAAGTCAACAAAAAAAACACTTACCGTCACTGGCTACATGCCTGACGCGTGGCTCTTCTCGTGTTGAGCAGTGCGAATGGGGCAAAGACCGTCAAGAAGGTGGGACGACGAAGACCAGGTGGACAGGTGCAACAGAAAGCGACGTGGCAGGGCGCGCCTTCTTGTGAGTTGCTCGATTCCCACGGCCCGCATATGGGTTTTGCTGTGGCTGTTGATGTTCTCGAGCACTGAATGCTTCACCATGCTTCCACCAACCCTCCATATACCTCAAAATGCATATATTATAGCTATCGCATGTATATAAAGTCA
>JACXVL010000578.1:0-35619 GCA_014898675.1 Athelia sp. TMB
CATCCTCAGCCCGCATACCCGCCACCAGCTTCCTATCCTCAAGCGAAGAGTGAACCTGCGGACCTTTCTGCCCTTCTGGCGCTTTCTCAAGCTGGACCAATACCTACATCTGCCTCTGCGCTGCCACCACCCGCTATCGGTAACATCGCAAACTTATGGCAATCACTCCTCAAAGCCGGCGTTGTCTCTTCTACTGGAACCCCAACTGGTGCTGGTGAGACTGCGAAAGTTGAGGAGACTAAGGTGGAGGCAGTAGACCCGTCGAGGCTGGCTGCTAGGGAATACCGCAAGTCGATTTTGGCGCAAAAGATGAAGCTAACGAGTACATCTATTACAAAGTGAGTACACCCTTCTCCGATACAGAGTTTCGCTGACCTTTGGCCTGTTAGGACTCGGCCAAATATAGCTCAATTTCTATAGGTTCAATTATCAGTGCAATGCAAGCAATGTGGTATTCGTTTCGCAGAGAGCACGAGTGGCAAGAAGGACATGCAGGACCATCTAGCCGTGCACTTCCGACAGAACCGTAAGGCGAATCAAAATATCGGTCGCGGTCACAGTCGCAGTTGGTTCATCGGTACTGAGGTATGTACTCATCGCATCTTTGCTTTCGACCTACCTTCTGATAACGAACCCCCACAGATTCTGGCCAGACTGCGAAAGCTGAGGAGATTAAGGTGGATGCAGTAGACCCATCGAGACTGGCTGCTAGGGAATACCGAAAGTCGATTTTGGCGCAAAAGATGAAGCTGACGAGCGCGGCCATCACAAAATGAGTACTTTCTTCTCCAATACCGAGCTTCAGTTGACAGTTGGCCTGTTAGGACTCGGCCAAATATAGTTCATTTTTTTTATGGTCGGTTATCAGCACAATGCAAACAATGTGGTATTCGTTTCGCAGAGAGTACGAGTGGCAGGAAGGACATGCAGGACCATCTAGACATGCACTTCCGACAGAACCGTAAGGCGAATCGAGATATCGGATGCTGATATCACAAAGGGGTTGAAACGTGCCATAACAAAATCAGAATCGAGTATAGAGCCTTCAACGCTCGCTGCCTTCGCTTCCAATGGAATCTCAGTACTTTCACAAGCCATAAGCAGATCTTGCGTGTGCGCGATATCTACAGATCAACAGTCAGCAATGTGCGTAGAATGCGCGGTACCAACACCCACTCTGACGCTACCATCATCGTGAACGTTCGCGTTCCCGCTATCGCCGTCCTGCACGCGTGGCTCTAGGCGAGGTATTGCAACAGTGGCAGGCTGTCTATTATGCGCAATCCCGGCGGATGAGGATTGGGCGTCGTGCTCGGGCGTTTGGCGTGGAGGCGTCCTTTTATGATAAACCCCGCAGATAGGACAATAGTGGGGGGACGAGGGTGGTGATGCAGAGGCTTCCACAGCGATTCGCTGTGTCAGTATCGCGCACGAGCACATCAGCGCAATTGCAAGGGACTCACTATGCTGATGAGGCGGCGCCAACGACCAGTAGTTGTAGGTGTTCCCGGTGATCGTCGTGTGGAAGTCTCGACCCGCATTGTTGACCTTCGCCTGGCCCTTGGCGAATGTATCATAAAGATGTGTGGGAGATGCAGACATTCAAAAATGAAGATTGTTGAGTGGTGTCAAGAAATGGGCTGAGGGCGGCGCCCCGAACGCCACGAATCGTCTCCGAGTCCCGCCCGCCCACGCTCTTAGACAGCTAAAATAACCAACCGTCTTCTCCACACACCGTGCTTCCTTCGTACGATAATCTTCGCCATTTGATATGTGCTCTTCAGAGAGCACCCATCCTCCAGTATCTATCACATAAAGCTATGAACTGGCCGTCATAACGAGGCGTCCACGGCGCAGGCCGACCAGACCACTCTCCGCGCAGGACGCCTACGGAGATGCTGTAGATTATGTTTCACGAAAGGTTCGTGAGCGGGGTATCGAGGTTGGCGAGTGCCTTTTGCGCGGAGCGCGGGGCGCGGGGAGCCATATGCTTGGCGGAAATGGCGTTGTGGGCGTCTTGAGCGCGTTGGGCTGAGTCTTTGCGGGTGGGCGCCATGATTGTGAGTTGTGCGTGGGTTTGGGTGATTGTGTTGCGCATGATGCGCAAGCGCTTGGGAGGCTCTGCAGTCATTGATAATCTTGCCATTATATTCGGTGGATCAGATAACAAGCTCAGACCTTGCGTTGCAATCAGCGGTCTCATTTGATAATGTCCTTGCGATGCAACTTAGTGCTTAGGATTACGCTCAAATTATAACGTCCTTTTAATCTAAAAAAATAGTGGAGATTATTCGAAGTAGTAAAGTTTGGCATGTTGAACTTGCGCCACAGATTTCCCCTGGGAAATTCCGCATTGATTTTCTTTCAGAAAGATCTTTCGAATATTTTCGTGTAAATACTCTCCACTCTTGGATGTCGAAAATTCGAAAATTTGTGCTTTGAAAAATGAAGATTAAAAGGGACAGAAGAGAATAACCGTCGATAGAGCCAATGGCCTTCAGGAATGGTCTACTCCGAATGAAGTTGACAGAATTGCCAAATCTGGCGAATCCTGTGCTGCGTCGTCCACCTTTCCGAGCACCGTTCTCTGAGCTCTCCCAAAGCTCTCCACCTATGATCGATTAGCAATCCACCCTCAAAGAATTGTTCCGAGAAAGGCTATCCTATGGTTCTCACACCAGGCCACCACAGTTTTGGTAGCTTAAAAGCCATGGCCTGCAGCGTCTGCATCTTGTTATACATCGACATCGTCCCGCATGCCACCCGATCTCGTCTCGAAAGGCGGCCGCGAGAATCGTACTCGCACGCGTGCTAAAGGTAAATCGTGCTCGAAGCTCGATGTCGCCAATTCAGTGCCACTCACATTTGGTCTGTTCGTCAGCACCAGTTGCAACCGATGGTCCGTCTCATGCTCGACATGAGACCCGCGCCATGGTCCTGAATACCAGGGAAGGCCACGCAAGTATACGGGTAGCGAGCGTAAATGCTCCGGAATGGGGCATACGTGTTTGGGAGAGCATGAGGGCCATGTCTGCAGATTCCAGCATCATAGAGGAATGTGCGGTCGAAGCCCTGGTGTCAACTGAGGTAAGTCTCACCCTCGCTCGTGCTTCGCTGAATGCTTCACTCATGATCACGACCGCCAGCTCGAGAGCGATCGGGAGTCTGACTGCACCGAGCGCGCCGATGGCCGTTTGTCCAGGGCCGCGTCTCTGACCAGTGCTCACTCAATGGACTCGGTGGATGGTGACTATCAATCCGCACAAGAGGACATCGATAGCGGCTTGGAGGTCAGGACCCGATCACCCTCGCATTCGCTTCGTCGGCTGACTCTTCGCGCTCTAGGACACCGATGCATCCATGGATGGACAAGGCTCCGCAGATTCCTCGCATGGGCCAGCCGGCTCGAATGTTGCTGCGGAATTCGAAGCTGTTTCGGTGTGGCCTCGAGAAGTTCAATTTGGCAGCGTAACGTCCACCATGGCAGGCTCCCCACGTAGGCCATTACCCACCCCTCCCACCACCACAGAGCATGTCCCTAAGACTGAGCCATCGATTGGCGGCACGGCTCAATCATGCCACCGGTTCTCGGACGACTGTCCTAGCGTAGCAGTCTCGCGCACCCAGCTTTCGATGAACTTCAAAACTGAATACACGCTTAGTGGAAAGGACGGACCATTAAACGAATACGGCAATCCCACCGTTGATCCCAGCGTTTCACGTACTGGGCTTACCATGAGCTCTCCTGGAATGGTACGCGTCTTCTGATTATCCCAATCGATGAAATGGCTGATCCGGGCATTAGGTCTTTTCCTCGCCGTCCATCACAACAGGAGAGGGCCGCAACAATATAGCTCCAAGTAGCCCCGCAACCATAATCGCTGCCTGTGCTAAGGAGGCCGCGCCTTCCATGGCCGTACACTTCTCAGGGAGCACTAGCGCGGGGGCTTCGAACATGGAGATGCGTGAGCGCGAGGACTCCGCAGCGGGCCCCAGCCTTGTAGGTACTCTCCTGCGGCGCATTGATGCTACATGCTGACCGCAGGTGGCATCTCAGCAGCAGCAAGACCCTCAAGTGGGGCACGAACACCACCTGGCCGAGCAGAAGACGCAATCTCATACAGCCGTGCCCGTGTCGGGGAGAATGGACACGGATATCGCAGACGTAGATATGCGCGGGCCTGAAGGCCCGCCAGCGCGCTCAAGTCTCGTAAGTGCTCCCTTGCAGCGTGTTGGCGCCATGGACTAAGCGCATATGAACTTCATGCAGCAGCGCAAGCAAGGCCGAGGCAAGGAGAGTCAAGCAATCCTGCAGCAGGGGATGGATGCGCGTATCGCGGCCCCTTTCACCAATCCGGTACATGGAAATAAGGCGCCTTCGTACAGAGTGGAAGATACACGCGTCCCACAGGTGTTCCAAAAGGTGGATATCGCTTCTGATTCACGACGTTGACAACCAAGGCTGACCTTGAGGTTTCGAGGCTGTCACCGGCATAACAGAGAGGGATTTGGACGTGCTTGGGGAGAAGCTGGTGGAGAAAATCGTGGACAAGTTGCAAAATACCCACGTCTCAGGTTCACCGAGGCGCAGATCTAGAACGGCCAATGGCCATCACGACGGGAGTCACACGGATACCGACGATGACGATGATGTAGAGCTCGCGCGCATTCCGCCGAGGCGACGCAAGAAGAAGACCATTGTGAAGCACCGACCGGCGGCACGCAACGCTCTTCAGGCAAGTCCATCTCTCCTACCTGCCAACGACCTGGACTGATTACGGGCTTCGTCTAGGAGGCTGTGCGCGTCCATACGCGGAAGCTCATGGGTCGGGATACGCACGAGTCTGCGTTTGACGTCGTCGCGGATCCACAGAGGGTTGCGAGTTATCAACCCCGTCTGAGTGAATGCTGCACGGCCGAGGACTTCCGAGTCGACATGTCAGGAATGCCCAGAAGCGAATGGAATAAGTCTTGCGCTCGTGTCTTCGCTCGTTCATTTGTGGAGGAACACAAAAATGATCCAGCAGATTGGTCTTTGGATCCGAAGACTGTCGGGGAGTGTTGGTTGACCCATTTCAAGGCGCTGCAGAAGACTCACAAGGAGCAATGCGGATCTCAGCAGACGAAAGAAGCTCGTCTGCGCAGGAAGCGCCGCGCCTTTCGCAAAGAGCAGGTGGGTGGCACGGTTTTGAAATCTAACTGCCGTCTGACACTTCTTCTGGCCAGCTTTACCAACGCCGCTTGCGCGCGGGCGCGACACTCACAAGCCAGTTCGGCGTCGATGCTCAGCAGGTCGTGCAAAACCTGGGGATGGACGGGATGAGCTCGGACGAGTCTGATCACGAAACCGGCGCAGGGGAGGCCACGTATTTCTTGACCAGCAAGAAGTGGCGTGCCGTCGAAGTCACCCAGTACCTCCACGATCTTGATGCATGGCATCTATACGAGAGATACGGCCACCAATATCAAGCCTCTGCCGGCGCCTGGCCCCATTTCCGAAGTCCAGATCAGCAGCAAATCAGTACACGAGAGCCCGTCAACCAGCTGCCGTCCAACTTCTACAACCTCGCCTGGTGGAAAAATATCACCACGTTCGAGAGAGGAGTTGTCAATCCATCCAAGGCGAAGTTCAATTTACACCTGCCTCCCGCGGTCAAAGAGTGAGTCTCGTATCCTAAATCGGATTACAACATGTCGCTCACACAATTTTCAGGCGCATACAGGGGTACGACATCGGCAATCGCTCGACGATGCGTGGGCTGCGCGGGGCGCAGATTTAGTTGTGCATACAAGTTGGTTTACCTTCGAAAGTCATCTTGATCGGTAGACCTGTATTTATAAAAGAATCTATTGAATCTATTGCGGCATACCACAAATCACCGCCCTCCATGGTCTGAGCCAGTGATAGGGAATTTGCCTCAAGATAGAATAGAGTGATGCGTGTTCCTTCCACCCATGCGCGCGCATATAGTGATTAAAGATGGAAAATGTATTGTAATGTCAAATATGATGATACAAAAGAACTACATCTAGGAAGCGACGGTAAAAGAAGACATCCCGGAAGATTTGTACCTCGCGACAGTCTTCGCGAGCACCCACCCCGGCCTCTTGTCGGGAAAAACGTTGAATCGATGCTGCAGAAGCTCAGGATGCGGGTGATACATCGGGATCTGCACCCATCGCAACCCCCCCTGGCCATCCTCGCAAATGAAGCTTTGCAGGTTCGGCGGTTCGACGCCGTACCAGTGCAGAAGCAGGTCATTGGCGCAGGGGCGGGGCTCGAACGAGAAGCCCTCGATGGTGCCGGGTTCGATGGTCGCAGCTCCTGAGCATGTGTACCATTGCATCTTGTGGCCATCGAGCAAGCGGACCGCTCGCTCTTGGCGTCGAAGCACGAGGTTTGCCCGATGCGTCACCGCCGACGTCTGGCTGCGCGAAAGTCTCAGTGAATGCCGCAATTTGCGGGAAACAGCTACTCACCTCGGACGCTCGTACCGCGCACGCTTCGAGCCTGTGCCGGCGTCGTCGGCATTCGCGGGAAGCGTCCTTTTGCTCCCGATCTCATGTGGGCTGGTAGAACGTTGATCAGGGGGAGACGGCCGGCAGTGAGACATTGCTGCGCTCACCGATGCCCTGCATTCACCGCCCCCTGGACCATGGCGCTCTTGAGATTGCCTGAAATTTGCGTCCTCTGACGTGTCATGCTGCGCGTCCTGAAATTTATTGCGTGCAGGCATTAGATAGAGGCTGATGACCGAACCATGCTGGACGCTCACCGAACGCAAGAAGATACCCTGTTGCATTCTGATCCGATGTGCTTTGAAGCTGGAGTGTGTCTTCCAGAACATGGTGAGTGCGATGCGCCGAACGCTGAACGGGCAAGCTCACATATCACTCGAGGGCTTCGGCGCCGACATGGTGTGGCTCACGGCAGCGTCGATGGCACCGACTTCGACAGGAAGCGTTCGCAGCGACGGCCGTCCTTTCCTCTGCAGCCCTTCGAGTTCCGCGGCAGACGTGACCGGAACGTCAGTCTCTGCCGCATCATCGTGGATTTCATTGTGATTGCTGGTGCACGTAAGTTGATAGCCTCGAGAAGTCTGCGATGGGCGTACCTCCCGTCGGTCAGGATATGCTCCACATCCGCGGACCGTGAAGCGCGAACATCAGCATCGTTTGAAGAGATGTCGCTCAGATCTCCAGACCTGTCCGACGCCACCTTCATCGGAGCTTTCCCCGCCGTCAGAAGAAATGGGTCTTTGGCGTTGACTGCGCCGTTATCGAGCGTGCTCGTCTCTTCCAAACGGTGGCCATGGGAGTCGGCACTTGGGAATGGGTGCGCTTCGTTGGTGGCCGTCTCGGAGGCGCTGCGCTCGTGACTTTGAGCCTTGGAATCGGCGCACCTCTTGAGAGTCGAGACATGTTCCGCGTCCAGCGAAAGCGGACGGCGGGCATCAGGACTGGAGCAACGGAGAGAGATTTGTTAGCTCGACGCCGGTTGGAGTGAAGTCATGACAACCCAACATACACAATCAGACCAGGCTCCGCAGCGGCGTTTGAATTGCCTGGAGAGTCCGTAGTCCGCTTCCCATCCATGGCTGTACCCTAGATATGGGAACGCGACAAGTCAGCTCACAAGACCTCAGCGCGCGCGCCGCGGCACTCACTTTCAAACCATCCCCCGAAGCAGACTGCCACTTAACCTCAGCGAGGTCATTCGAAGAGGCGTTCGTCGATGGTTCCGAGTTGGGAGAAGAGCCTTCGGTGAGAGTGGTCCCTTGAGACTCCTCGTCGCATTCGAACTGACAGTCGCAAGTGAAGCTTCCAGTCAAGTACGCGCGAGAATGAGACTCACGTTTGACACAATCGCCTCCACTTCAGATTCGTCGTCGTTGCTGAGCTCACTCCCTGCGGCCTTCCTTCTCTCCGCATAGAATGCGAGCGTCTTCGGCCTGATATCTTTATATCTGGCTGACAGTTTCTTGGCCATCGCTGCGTCCCCAGTGAGACCCTCAGCTATCACGATCGAGCAGACAAAAAGGATGGCACTCACTCTCCCCTATGGAAGCAATGCGTGAGGCCTTCGATAGCCTTTCCTGCTGCCCGCTTGAGCTCTGACATGACGTGAGGTCAGCGCGGGCAGACTTGTGCAGAAGAGAATCATACCTTGGTACGAGCTTCCCTGACAGCCTGGACCATGGCACGAGTGGCACGTTGAGCATGAGAAGGAGTATCGGCTGCGACAGAGACTGACAGAGCGAATGAGTGTCTCTGTTTGCGGGCGGGCGGGTTCAAGCGAGCGTACCTCTGGCACGCGCTCGAGCACGATCCTGGCGGACGACGGCGTTGTTCCTATCGGGTGGCATAAGTACGGTGCAGATTTGATGCCAGAGAGCAAGGGGTCATCTTTAAGCTATCGACAAGTGGTCTCGTAGAGCCCATAGGATAGCCTTTTTTAGAAGAGTTCATGGAGGCGGATTGATCATTGAAAGCAAAGCGCAAAGGTGTGACTACGGGGGTTGCCATATTTGGGCATGCATATTCGTCTGTGATCACGCCTCGGCATATGCGCCCTGCTTACGCGCGCCGTTATAGTCCATTTTGATCTCAAAGAAATAGACACACGATATCCTGCTGAAGGGAGGTATGTACCTCGGCCAACTCTGATGTCGTTGACCGCCAGAGCAGTGGCGGGGGCTTGACCTTCGGACAAACCCTGGGCGCGCTGCAACATCAGGCCGCACGTGAGGATGCTACAGGGGGTGCAGTAGTGGTCAGTAGCGGTGGTAGGTCGGTACGTTCCCCCCCCTTTACTGGTACGCCGGTAGAATACGGTTAATCTTATATAGCGCTCAGTAGCACCATGTAGCTGGAGTGAGAAATATGCAGACCTACCGAGTCATGGTAGAATTCTGCTATGGAGGCTACAGTAGGTGTGGTAGCAAGTGGTTGCTTGAAATATATGTGAATAGATACAATAGGAGCACGATAGCAGATTGTGTTCAATGGCAAATATGGATACAAATTGAATTGCGGTTGCATAGAACAAGAAAAACTACGTTTGTATATTAAATCTCCTGGGAACCATCTGACGCATCCTCTCGCTCTGCGTCTACATCTATAGTGCGGCCTGCTAATGCCATCTGCGCTCGTATCTTCGCCTCAGGTGACATGCCATTCACGGCAGTAACACTTGCACCCGCAAAATGACTGGTAGCGAGAGCCAGTAAGCATGAAGGCACATTGGCTAGCGACTATAAGAGAATACTTACATGGCGCGCCGGTATGATCTTTCGCGTAGCTTGAGAGTCACTTCCGGGTCCAGATTGGCCCATTCTTCAACTTTCCGTGAGTAAGTGTCATATAGCTCTTTGGTAGCAGCCTCGGAGAACTGCTGTTGCGAGACGACACCATTGAGCTGATATTGCTTGATATGGAACACGATCTGTACAGCCTGAGAGTAAGTATGAATATCAGAATAGATGGGATGTCACCCACCGATGTGATGATAAGAGCCAATGTAGGCAAGGGGAAAGGATTGAAGTGCTCCGTATACGCCCTGCCAAGGCTCCGCTGGAACCTTGAAAAGAACACATGATTGAAGATTTGGTAAATAAGCTTGTGTTCGGCGAAACCACCAGCTTTGGCAGAAGGGAACCGCATGATAACATGAGTAAGTATGTGAATGGCGACCCTCAACAATCACGCACCGTCCAGCAGAAGCAATCTTCCTCAAGAAGCTCGTCGGCCAGCTTCTTATTCTTCTTGACACCTTTGGTGGCAGTCGGCTGAGGCAAGAAACCATATACAAGGTCCCCTTTGGCTCGCGCATAGCCTCGAATAGCCCCACGGATGCGAGAGCCCCGAGCTTTGATCTGTGATCATATCGTGTCAATGTGTGAGGCTTAGATAAGAAGAATACTGTACTCACAATGCCTGCTATTCGGTCTGTCATTTCATACTTCGTTCCGACTGTGTTGCATGCTTCGTTGAAATAAGCTCGGGCCTTGGTCGATTGAACATCGTGATCCGGAAAAACGTTCTCGGTGACGAGGAATACTTCGTACCGGGCACAAGCCTTGAGGATAATCCGTTTGACATCATCGGTGTAGTCCGAAGCACATGGCTTGCTCCCGTTGGCTGGTGGACCTCCGTTCTTCCATGTGGCGATTTCAGGTTGACGGGGCTCGGTTCTGATGTCATCGGCGGGTTGGCCACGGATATTGAAAGCCAATGGTGGAGGTGGAGTATCCGACTGAGCGCGGTAATATGGACTTGTCCGGGGAGAAGGGCTGGTTGTGGTCGCGGTTGTTGGAATACCGAGGTCTTCGGCTTCATCTTCGGCTTCGTCGTCCAAGTGATAATTCGGAGTGGAGGAGTTGGTGACGGAAGTAAGAGCCCGACGGTTGGCACTGGCAGGAACAAGACGACGAGAAGGCGACACCGTGGTGTCAATATGCCGAGCCTGGTATAAATTGCATCAAGCTCGGAAGAATTGGTTCAAAATCGAGCAAAGGCCTACCTCAGGGCGGAACGAGCTAATGGGCTCTATATCTTCCTCTTCACTCTCAAAGGAATCGATGCCGTCGTCATCTAGGGTCTTAATAAGTAGCAAAAAAGTCTGACGTTGAAGTGACTAACCTCGTGTTGATGTCTTACCCATCTCCGACGTCTTCAAGTTTTTCTTCATCTTCTTGAGCGCACGTTCCATCTTCATGATCTCCTCAGCCGCCGAGGCCTGATCTTGTGCGAAAATTCAAAATGGAACACCATGAGATAGGTGGCTGCGAACTTACTGATGTCTTGCTGCTTCTTGCTGACCTTGCGCTGTTTCTTGCCCTTATCAGATGTCGCATTTGAAGCATCGGGTTCCTTTCGAGCGCGTTTACGGGGAGATTGAGTGAATGGGGGGTTTTGAGAGTCGGACATGATGGCTGATAGAGGTAGAGAGAGATTCCTGACCAAGGCTCTTGCCAGTGGCCCCACCAGAGGCCGTCCGGCCTGACAACCAGGGTGTGTATCGATTAAAATTGAGCATAATAGTGTGATCTTTCTAACGCAAATTGAAGCATTGCGCGAAAATTACGACTGGCTGGTGTTTATGATAACATTGGGCGGAAGAGAGACCCATGCATTGTGGGCAATGCGTACATTGCAGGCAGATTGAAGACAAAAACAGCGTCGGGCTCAACTGTTGTTGACATGCGATTGCCGAATGAGGCAATCGCTGTGGTGGGTCCTTCAACGTCTTGCACTGATACATTCCCGCTCACGCTCGTTCCCAAAAAGTTTACTCTATGGTTCCCGCTTTGCCACCAGTCGCTTGTTTAAAAGCCATGGACTTCGCGCCATCCTACAATAGCATTCCCTATCATGGCCCCCGAGAGGATTAGCAGCATTGCTCGCCAGAATCGCGTTCGCGCGCGTGATAAGGGTACGTTCGTTCAACATATATACGCATAAATGATCTCGTCGAATTTCTGGTAGCCAAGTTACCGATTGATAACCTCTCTCATGCTGAGCGTGCCACTCGCGCCATGGTTCAGGATGGCAGGGCACTCAGGATCCAGGTGGGCTCCCTACTGCAAAACCGCCCGAGCTAACCGTACTGCTGTCTAGGAAAGGAGAAAGGGCCTGGATGAAAAGGTCAAAATACTGCAAATGGCACAGCACGCATACCAGGGCACTGCGCACTGCTCCACTTTGGAATCGACCACCGGAGACACCACCGTGCTGTCTGTGGATGCAGTCCGCGGCTACTATCTCAGAGGAGACATCTCGTTCACCGCCGCGGAGGTGGATGCTATGCACGTACACGATATCTCGGCGACACCCAAAATCTCCGAAGTCGGACCTGGGGCAGAAGCTATGGTGACGGTCAACGTAAGTTCCGCTTTACGGCTGGATTGCGCCCAACCCATCTGATACGATATTCAGGACGACGGCGATTATGAATTCCTCGAAGTCAGATCTGAAGTAGAAGCTATGGTGGTGGCCGACGTGAGTTCTGTTCTAACCACGCTGGAGGGCCCTCGTCTGATACAATATTCAGGACGACGGCGATTATGATATTCTCGAAGCTGACTCAGAGGAGTTCCAGGAGTGGGTGCTCTACTGAGAAAAGCAGTTACCGAATCATATGACAAGTTGATTAAAAGTCGCATGCAATGGATCTGTCTTATTCCTCCAAATCCTTTGCTTTCGAGACTGCTCCCACCAGCAGGGTGATCTATTCCCGCACTGCTGTACTCACACCTCAGCTGCGAACTTAGCTTCTGTGATTTGCGATCAAGTCGTCTGAAAATTGAGCGCCTGGTGATCATGAAAAAACAATATTAATGCAAACAATGATTGAATAGAGGCACTATGAGCGGGACGCATCAATTATGAAGCTGCTGACGAAGTTCGCAGGCACTATCGGACTGGGCCGCGGCGGGGCATTGCAGAAAACTTACAAGGGCCAATGCGGTTCTCAGCAGGCGAAAATCTTTTCGAGGATAGTGAGATGAAATTTTGAAGGCAAAGGAAATACATCTGGTAGCCAAGTATTGTAGTGAGCGCGATTGAATCGTCTAATGACTGTTGTCCGCTTCGATGGAGAGTTTCCTGCCATTCGTTCCAACGTGTTTGGATCCTTCAACTGTGGAGCCGCCGGCATATCCGCCAGAGAGCAGATTCTGGGCATTCTCGAGACGCAAAAGGCCGCGGCGTAGAGCTTCCACAAAGCTCCGAAGATGCATCTCCGCTCCCTTCGACTCGAGTTGTCCTTTAACCCTCCTCAACACTTTCAACTCCTCCTTGACCGCACTTAGCCGACCCCGTAATTCGGTAACGTGACTGGTGGCCGAGCGATGAAATCCTAGGACATTTGCTACGGCCTGGAGCCGGGCATCATACTGCAGGAGCTGGGGGGATCTGCGAATTCCCAGTCGATAGAGAGGGTCCAGCAAAATCTGATTTTTTGCGTCGACGGCCTGATAGGACTCTGCAGCAACGAGCTGAAGGATCAAGGCTAAACGACCATCAAGGCCCAGAAGCCCATCCTCAACGCGGTTGATGAGGAGTTCAAGGGAGATGAGACCATTGCTCAGCGACTCGACAAGATAGACGACGGAGTCGAGTCGAGATTCAGTGTAATCGGGACAAGAGTAGAGGCGCATGTTGCAAAGGAAAGAGTTGGCGGGTTGCTGGTGTTCCAAACGAGTTGTTGAAATATCATCACTCGCACCCATGACGCTGGAAATGAGACCTTAGTTCATTAGACGATTTTGAAGAGAGAAAAACCACTCACAGTCCAAAATGATGAGACATCTCGGCCCGCAGGCCCAGGAGATCAGCAGTCAGGATAATGGACTCGTCTTGGAGGTATTTGACAGCGCCAGCAATGGCCTCGTGATGGTTTAACTGGCTACTTTCCACCAGAAAGATGACATCTCCAATGGATAGAGTGGCGCTGGCAATATCTTGGGAGAAGAAAGACCGGACTAGGACGTCTTGCTGGGTATCGAGTTTGCTGGGAGATGGTATACCATTGTGAGTCATGGCATTTGCACGAGCTCGCACCAAGTGGCATATGAATGAAGAAGAGATGGTGGGATATTCCGGGATGTTGCATGTAGCGGCCATGACGTCTTCGATGAATGCAGTATAGTGTGTGGTTATTAGAAGCATGAGGATCGGAGCAGCGTACCAGCGCTGATTATAGCAGAAATAGAGCCAGGCAGGGATCGGCAGGCCGAGATACATGACGGGTTGGATTTGGAATGTGGTTTTTTTCACACGAGATCCCCGCCATATTTAAAGATTCTCAGCCTCAAAGCGTTGTGGCTTGCCGTTGTGGTTGCGCCACAATTGTTGCAAGCGTTGTTCCCAAATTGGATTGCGATTCGGCAGGGCCACGGGGCGGCAGCGCTTTGTGCGCGACGATTGTTCCCAGTGAGATTCGGAGGTCGATACGGGGAGAGCCACGAGGCCCACAGCGCTTAGCACAAACATCACCAGATTGGGTAATCGTATGCTCGTCGCTGAGGGCGGAATCTCCTACGCGGCCAATGGGACTATAAATACGGCGCACCTCGGACCACGGCACCCTCGATGAACCCAAGCGTCGACATGTCTATATCTCTCACTTCCGACGTCTCTGTCTCATGCGCGCTTTGCTTCAACGATCTGCAGTCGAGCCCGAGCCGTCAAGCGGTCGCTGCAGGGTGCGGTGCGTCTCCAATCTGTGGCACCCATCGTCCGCACGGTTTGATTCTGACCAGCCACTCTGACAATGTACAGGCCACGTCTTCTGCGAGAGTTGCATTCGTCAGCACTTGGCGCGGTTGGCGCGCCACTGCCAGGTGCAGGGATGTCCCGTCTGCGCCTCACGGGTGTCATCGCTCTGGCCAGTCAAGTTTGGCGAGTGGTGCGCTTCGATGCCGGTGCAGGTGCCACCGGCGCCATCGACCTCGCGCTGCTTCAACATTATTCTCGCCAAGTTGGAGCCGTCGGTGAGGACCGCAGTGTGATGAGACAGCAGAAAGGCAAGTCCCACTCCAGCTGTTCCATCGGCATAGTCTAATTGATATTCTTGCGATAGGCAAGCACAGCACTCGATCGACGGCGGTCGATTCGTGACGAGCTTGGCCCCTGCCGGATGATCAGATCGACTCGGAGATGATATATGCATGATACTTGATATTTGAACTACGTATACGCGACTCGCCATTTGTATTTACCATCTTGCATCATGTTACTGCGGCTTTGATAGACTGAGCCAAAGAGGTCACGAAGATATCTGAGGAGATTTGAGGAGAGGATTCGTAGGCCAATCGCAGTCAGAAAACAAGCCCTCATGAGCGCGGCTGGCAGCTGAGCGCTCGAATCTGAATCGGCCGCCTCCGCCACAGGAAACGCGAAAGGCCCCGAATCCTCTCATCCTATCCGAATCCTGTCGATTCCGCTTCCTCATCCTGACCACATCCTCGCCCTCTCAGCTCGGTGACTGGCGTCCACGATTCGCACTCTCGAACTCTCGAACCTTATTATCAGTCCAATCGGATGCCGTTTGACTGTGGAAGCGCCGACCACAATGTCGCTTTGACGAGCCGCTTTGCGCGGTCGCGTTGTATATAAGATGGCGATGGAATGGCCTCAGGCCTCGAACAAAGTGGAAATGGCCACCTACAACAACAGCAACAATCTCCTCGCTCGTCAGACGATCGGTGTCGCACTTCAGGCCATCAGGGATGACCTGCTCGCGTTGGCAGAGCGGCCGGTGGAAGCGCGTGCACTCGCCGACCTGGCTGAGCGCCTGGGTCAGATCGTGGCAGGAGCACCGTCAGAGCAACTTTCTCCGCCAGAGCACACGCTCTTCGCCGATTGCTTCAAGGTGAGTCTGGCCTTCGAAAGCATCTCCGGGGCAGGGTGGCTGATGAGCGCATTCCCAGAGCATCATGGAATCTTCCCTTGCGGCCATCTTCCCCATCGACGTGCCGATATGGGTGCTCGATCCCAGCCAGTCTCCGACAGAGCACCCAGAATGCTCGAAGGTGATCCACAGGCTCGCCTACCGGATGTACGCTCGGCCCGAGCTCTTCGAGGGCGCTGAGCTCGAAGCAAGGGGTGAGCTCGAAACGTAAGCAATACTAGGTGCGTCTATACTTTCTCTCATCTGCTAGCTGTTATTGACTGTGCATCATTTACCTGTCTCTGCTATCCCTTTGCTATGTCCTCATCCCGTCATTCCCCCTTTCTTCCCCCATTCCCCAACCCGCATACACTGGTATCATCCCTAGTTGTATCAACCTATCACACCATCTTCCGATCCATCTTATATATATCTTGTATGCGATCTTTTAATTCAATGTTGTGATGGGCTCCCCATCGTGTTCTATTCTACCATAGTCTTCACTGGGTGCTTATACTTCATAAGCCGCTCAAAAAGTGCACCTTCTCGCTAGCTTCGCATATCGGCTCTGGCAACGGCGAGCTTCAAGGTGGTCATGGGTATGAAGATTCATATAAGTGCTTTGGAAAGCAATGATTGTAAGATAATCTAGTGAAAGGGAGATCGGAATGCGCATCAAGAGGAAGGATAAAAACTGGTATGTTAGTGATGGGTATGGTGTAGTACTATGGAGAAAGCTTGAGGATGCAGAGCAGAGTGAGGGATGGTGCATGAATTGAGCTGAATGAACATAGGTGAAGAATGGCATGAGCGGGGAGCTGAAGTGGTGATAGTTACTGCACCAGTCTCAAGTCAACCTTCAAGGTGTATTCGGGTAACCATGGGTTCACAAATGGACATCCGTCTGCATCTTGCCCTTGAACATGACCCCAAAGACGGACTTCATCTGCAGGGTATAGTACGAAAGGGCACGGCGGAGTGATCGAAAATCCGGCTGTCGGCTTTTGCTGCTGGCTAACCTATCTCAATAGAATTGGTTCTGAATCAGACTACAAGGGGCAGTAGATCGAAATGGTATTCCACTATTTGACCAGGTGGGTTTACACGTAGATATAGAGCGGCGAAGATACAGGAATGCATTATCCTGCTACTGCCGTGCACGTTGATCAGACTTGTGCCAGGTAATAGCACTGTAATGTAAGCGAAGAGAATACAAAGTACAGCGGGTCACATACCGTGTGCGCAAGTCCTCAACGTCCTCTTGACTGCTTGAGCCGTCAAGCCCCCTCCCCCAGCATGCTCTCAGCGCGGATGTCCTGCGTTGATATGAGCGCCGCGCGGTGTAGATTCCGACTTGATCATCTGATAGAATATGAAAACTGTGTGCAGTGCGTCAATTTGTGTGAGGTATTCCTTAAGATCCGAGCTAGACAGCAACATACCCAAAGCCCTTGGTCTACAACTCGAAACGCGCCGATCAGTTAACTGCAAGATTATGTTGGGACATTGCTTTTGAATTGCGGAAAAAGTGGGGCAATCGAAGGCGATGAGGGGATACAGAGCAGGGGCAGAGAAGCGAGAGGAGTTGAGGCAAAGTAGGGACTGGGCAGCGGTAGCCGAGGTTGGTAGAGTGCCGAGGGAGTAGATGGTGGGAGGAAAGCAGGAAGGATAAATGGCCCAAATAGGCAAGGGCCCCTACGCGCCACACTTGTCGTTGTGTGAAGCGACGCGACTTGTTGTGATGAGTGAAAAATAATAAAAGTGCATCCGGAACGCCATACAGGAAGGAAAGCAAATATTCATCACTTCATCTTTGCTTCGTCTCTATCTATGTCTCCTAACCAACATCGCAGGGTCACCCCATTCTCCCATCGCGCTTACACCTCAACACCTTCAATAACTACCTTCCCTGTCTCATGGTCAATCTCCAGGGCAAGTTTGTGCTCGCCTAAGATATTCTGAATGACTGTCACTGTAATTGTTCCCCCACACGGCTTCACATCTGCTGGTGCCATTGACAGCTCCTTCGTCGCCACACCAAAGTCATTCTCCACACGGTGGAGCTTGCGCATCTCGTAACAGTCACAGTGATATGTCACAGACCTGCTATTAACGTCAGTGATTATTTTGATTTGCGACGAGGTGCTTGATTGTCATCAGTATCACGCTCGTGGGAGTGGGGCAGATATTCACTTTAGTTCATGCATTTGCCGCCAAACTACGCCCCATTTTTTTCTCATCGCCACCAACATCTCTTCATGTCGGCTGTCGACGCTCACTTGTCCGGCTGTGATGCTGAACGAAGCCCTAAACTGAACCGGAACCCCATGCTGCATGCTTTCGTTGATTGCACCCCTCAGTTCCGCGCCGAACTTCTGGCCCTCCTTCAGCTTGATCAACGTGTACAAGATAGTGCCCTGCGCCAAACTGTTAGCACGATAACTTCAAAGATGCTCTGGAACAAGTCACTTTTCCCGCAGCTTTTGTCTCTATCTTTGACTTGTTTGCCGCTTCAATACGGCAGACTTTACACTGCTTAACCAACACTGGACCTTGGGTATACATAATTGGGCAGCGTATACACCGCAATCGTGTCGAATATTCAACAGAGGCACTTTTCGCTTCCGTGCCCCCGCCCTTTCTGTCTTGTCCGTCGTGATTGGTTCCTGAGGGCGTCAACTCTTTGCCCAAGTTTTCCGCGTGAGGTGTGGCAGTGATGTCCTCGTGCCCTTCTTTTGAGCCAGGAACTAGTTCTCTTTCTACCACTGTACCAGCCTCGTCGCTAATCAGCACCGGACCGGTTGGAGAGCAGCCCACACCGGCCGAATTGTCGGGTGCACTGGATGTTGATAGGCGCGCTGTGTCGCCGGACGGCGCGGGAGTAGGCGCCCTGGTAGGCGGATACATGAGCTCAGGGATTGGGGTGCTGTGGCTAGACGAGGATGCACGATAAGACTCCCGGCAACCTTCAAAATGCAGGCCTGTGCTGTCTTGATGACATTCATTCGCCTCCCGCTCTGCTAGAGGGATCCAGCGGACGGATTGAGCGTCAGTGATCTCCGCCTCGCCATCGAGGTCTTTCTCAGAATTAGGCATGAGCGGCGATATCAGAGCCCCTCTGACAGGTTTCAAGTCTACGCGCGCATAGGGATGATAGCTATGCCTGGCCTGTAAGGTACGGTCACGCATACTTTCGATGGCAAAGTGGATATCACAAAGAGAGTGCAAATTGCAGATAGATGATGGTAGTTTTGAAAGCAAGTGACAGCGATGGTCGAAGCCTAAGAGACTTATCAAAATGGATGCTTCTTCGGCTGCCAGCTGTTCCTACGTATACCCGTCTGTCTCAAATTCAGGTGTTCCTGTGCGCAAGAAACTGAGATGCGATTAGTGATTTTAAGCAGCTGCGAAGTTTACTGAGTACTGATTGTGATTGTTATGATTGAAGTGTTGTAAGGAAAGAAAAACGTTGAGTTGAATCACGAGTGTTATGAACTTCAAGACGGACTTGGCCAAGTGGTGTCAGCGGGGCGGTGATTTTTTTAAGAGTGATGGTAGTACTAGCGGGAGTATCCAAGAAGGAGAATACTAATATATCGTATGAGGTACCAGGGAAGGAAAGGGTTTACTGGTGGGATTGGTCACTGGTACTTGGATAAGACCACGTTCGGTAACAATTCATTCACGTGCTTCGCGCCACTCACGCTCTTTGTCAATGATCGCATTGATCGTCGTCTCCCACTCATCCAGGGCTGTCCTTGCTTGTACCTACAGCCGCTGGCGTCTCTCTTCGATGTTAACCTTTGATTTCTACACTCCCTCTTCAACAACTGGTAGTTATGTAATGAGCTGGCGATATCCTCATTGCTGGTCCTAACTTGGCGAACACTCGCCCTGACGGCTTGGCCACGATTTCCTGCAGTCTGCGGGTCCGTTCGTACCTCATAAATATAGTCTTAGAGGTCAGTTTTTGGGTCGCAAACTACGTGCATTATTCTCACCACACAACTTGTCAGTGTGTTCTAAGCTATATACTCATGTCGTCACCAAATCCAGCTTTCGATTGCCCTCTTGGTCTTCGGGGGCCGATCGACTCAGATGCTGACGTTTCATGATTTGTCTACCCGTTCCGATCGAATCACCCTACGCCTTTTAATCTCGTCGGGAGCTCGTCAGTGAGCAGCGTTCATAGTCACGTCTTCCGGAGGTATATACGATATCTGCCAGATATTGTGACAAGAAAGCAACCTAGGACGCTTCGCGAGGTACGATGGCCTACACGTTACACAAGAGGGACACGATGTATTGTGATAAAGCTATCAGAATACCCCAAATGATACATGATGCCCCGTAGATGAAATATAAAATCACCCTGCAACACTACGCTTTCTGCTCGACTTCTCTGAAGCGCGCACGTAATGCCCCTGCATCTTCTTCTTTCCCTTGCTTATCGAAAAGGTCTGCAAGATGCTCCACGATGTTCCTAGTTTCTTCGTGGCTTGGTCCAAGTGTTTTCTCCGCACCTGTCAGCGCTTGCCGATAGAGCTCCTCGGTCTCTTCCCATCTCCCTTGATTCTCGCGAAGAAGCGCAAAACCAGCCACCACAAACAATGTCTCCGGATGCTCCTCGCCGAGCTGCTTTTTGTTGCCTGCATGCACTCCGCATCGTCATATTTGCCCTGGTTCAAGTATAGGTGGGCTAGGCCGCGCATCACGTCCAGCGTCTCTGGGTGCTCCCTGCCAAGTTGTGTTTCCCTACTTTGGAGAACTCGCGCAAACAATTTCTCCGCCTCGTCGTATTTGCTCTGGTCAAGGTAGAGCTCACCCAGGCTCTTCATCGTCGTCAGCGTATCTGCCAGATGCTCCGTGCCAAGTTGCTTTTCCCTGCCGGCTTGTACGCGTACATATAACGCCGCTGCTGCATCAAACTTGAACTGATCGCGGTACACGTTAGCCAATCCTTCCATCGTATACAGTGTATCGGGATGCTCCGCGCCAAGTTGGGCTTCCCGGCCTGCAAGCACTCGAGCAAAAAGGTGCAACGGTGTAGGCCTAGCCGCATTTCTGACTAGCTTATTTGTGAATTGTATTCCTACCAGGATAATTTCTTCTCATCCCATCCAATTGCAATCGTCTCCTCAATTCCCGCCGGCGATTACGCGCACGATTCGCGCACGATTCCTGCATATCTGTGACAATCGGAGACTATAGGCAGAGTGACGATTTGGGCAATCCTATGGTATTTAGGCGCTTTGGGCGACAGGTGGTGCAATTGCAACGTTCGCGCGCATTGTACCTCGCCGCGATCAATCCTCATTCAGCCTTGGCGCTTTGCGTTGAATTATGGATATATATCAGAAGGGCTGCAAATAAGCAGCACCCCACAACATGGTTCGCAACGCTGCTGTAGTTCGCTCTCCGGTCCGGTCTGCCAGCCAGGTATGTTTCCAGACGAACTTGAAACTACTATTGTTATTGACATGCTCATCGCGCGTAGCGTCGACAGCGCGGGCGATCGCAGTCGTCCAGATATACGGAAGTGTGTGGACTGCACTTCCCTCAGCTATCATCCAGGCCAGTTCCAACCTCAGTCGTCACAATCATACCAAGCGACGAGGATGCCAACCACCCCCGGTTTCCCGCCGTCGAGCATGTCATGGGCTCTAAAACCACCACTCGCGAGTGCCTGGTCGTCGTCAATGATTCCGGTCATCGCCCTCGGGAGTTCATTGTGTTTTTCCAATACGATCGTGACGCCTCGACTCCCAATCAGGCCTTGAAGTCGGCCATTCCCGACTCTGAGTGGAAAGGAGAACTGCTGGTGATGAGCCGTGGCTCGAGACAGCTGGTCAAAAACTTGAGGGGGAGGGAGGACCAGAGGTTGGCCTTGTTAGCCGTTGGCGGGTGTGTGTCTTTCTGTTTCCGGAATCGGACGCATGCTAAACTTAAGCTAAAAGATGGTTGCGAAACGCGTCCCAAACGCTTGCCTCGCCTACATTCGACAAGAAGGTCCACGTCAACATATGAGCGTCAAGCAGGCACACTCCGGATCTGGAACCTGTGCTCCCGTTTTGCGGAGATCTAGAGGATGTCGAAGCAGTCACTCGCGAGTTTACATTAATTTTGAAATTCAGTCGTCGCGAAAATGTCGGGATGGCCACATGGTTAAGCACGACCCGGTGGTACAGTGTCGACTCAGAGCTTGTGGTATAGCAAAATTCAAACGGACTATGTAGATCATTGCAATTGGCTGGGCACACCTAGGCAAGTGAATGACGATGGCATCTTGTCACCCTGCCAGTGATGATTCAAAGAATGTATTATTTACAAGTTGAAGTTCGCAAGGGCTTGCACGTGACCAGTGACCAGTGACTGGCCAATCCGGGATAAGAATCGAGTCATCAATCATTGAACCATTCGTCTTTTCCACTCAACTTTCGTTTCCCTTCGAGATAGGCGGTAATGATGATACTTTTGATCCATACCTACTCCCTTCAAGTCAAATATCACAATGTCACAAATCACCGACATTCAATCGCCTGGAAGACATACCGCAGCGACGTCGGCCGCGTGCGCTGAAGGAAGAACGAGACGTCGACATTGTCTTTGATCCTGCGTACGTTTTCCTTTGGCATGCTTGATCCCCGAGAGTCTCACTCAGGCGATTGGAGCGAGGCCGAACGATTTCGTCTCTCGTTCATAGGCTCGCTTTGTGATTGCCGCACTCTGTCCAGACTGAGTCGTTCAATGAACAGACAATAAGTCGCGCGGGGTTGCATATTTCCGCTCAACTGGGACTTCGCAGCGCACGTCCCTGCGCACACCCCCCACGTGAGTCCCCCACCTCCTCAGGGAACCGCACGCTGACCGACGACGCGCAGCGCACGGCCGCAACTGGGACTTCGCAGCGCACGTCTTGCTGCAAATCCGGCTCCATACCGCACGGGTCGTCCTGTTTCTCGCGCAGCCCGGTCGACCACATCCCATTGTTTTTTTTACAGGCAAGTCCAGATTGGGACATTCCATTGCGTTGCGTGCCTTGATGCAGTTGTGCTTCATCGTCTCCCACCGAACCTCAGTCGCTTTGTACGCATGATTCATAGGACTTCTCAAATTGGAAAGGAGCAAAGCGCTGGGTGGCATGCCCCTTTTGCTATAAGTACTGCTCGCCAGGTTATCCATGCTCGTACCCGCTCGTCGACTCTTCCCTATCAATCGCAATGCACCGCAATCAGAATCCAGAGGCCACGGTCCTCTCTCGCGCTCTCTCGTCCCCGGCGCTCACCTACCGCGCCATGCCGCTCGTCTTCCCCGTGCCCCCGCTCGCGCCATTCACGGCGCACGTCCTCGCGATCACCTTCGCCGGCGCGTACGTAGGCTCCATCTACCTCTCCAAGCACGCCCGCCTTGCCGGCCGCCCGCGCGACGACCCCGCCGTCATCAAGGCCCGCCTCCGCGCCGTCGCCCTCGCGACCCTCGCGTGCTGCGCCGCCATTACCGCCGTCCTCGCCGCGCTCGTCCCTGCGCACACCCCCCACGTGAGTCGCCCACCTCCTCAGGGAACCGCACGCTGACCGACCACGCGCAGCGCACGGCCGCGGTGCTCGACACCGCACGCGTGCGCCTCGGGCTCACGCTCGCGCACCTGCGCCTCGCGCACTTCCTACTCACGCCGCTCCTCTTCCTCGGGCCGCTCTCCGCGCGCGCGCTCGCCGCGCCCTCCTGCGCATCCCTCTTCGCGGACGCCGCCGCGCTCGCGCGCGAGGCGGGCGGCACGTGGGTCGGCGCGCGCAACCTGCTCGTCGCGCCGCTCACAGAGGAGGCCGTGTTCCGCGCGTGCGTGCTCGCCGCGTACCAGCTCGCGGGCTTCGGGCGCGGCGCGGGCGTCGGCATCAGCCCGTTCGCGTTCGGGCTCGCGCACGTGCACCACGCGTGGGAGGTGTGGACGCGCTACGGGCGCACGCCCGCCGCCGCGCGCCGCGCCGCCATCCTGGGCAGTGCGTCTTTCCTCCTCCCCTCCCCTCCTCGTACTTGACCCTGGGACTGACGCGCGGACGGACGCAGCCGTGCAGCTCGCGTACACGACCGCCTTCGGCGCGTACACCGCGCTCCTCTTCCTGCGCACGGGCTCGCTGCTCCCGCCGCTCGCCGCGCACGCGTGGTGCAACACGTTCGGGCTGCCCTCGCTCGCGGGCGACCTCGCCGCCGTCACCCTGCCCGAGTTCCATCCCACGCGCCCCGTGCCGCGCACGCTGAAGACGCGGGTGAAGCGCGGGACCGTGCGTGTGTGCTACGTCGTGGGGCTGCTCGGGTTCGTCTTTGCGCTGCGCGGGTGGGGCGACGCGTGGCTCGGCGCGGGGGATGGCGCGGAGAGCCTGTACTGGACGCGCTTCGTGCGGCGGCGTGAGGGGACAGTTGTGTTCTATTAGGGGCTGGTGGGAAGCTTAGATATTTCTACTGGCGGGCGCGTTGCTCGTCTATGGGCACGCGTCCAATTAGTTGGTTATAATTAGAGGCGGCGTGCATGTTACAGTCGGTGCGTAACTGAGAGATACTTTAGACTACGGAGCACTTTACCTCGTACTGGCTACGACGCATTACGCGCATGATCATGACCCAAATCCAACCGCGACTAATCCGCCGAGTGGTGAAAGTATCTGGGGGGGGGCACGGATCGGGCTAGGCGCTGTACTGTGTCTTGACCGTGTCTGTGAAAGTCAAGTGACCGCGTGCACCGTCTGCCGAAATCCAGTGGCGTTCCGTTTGGGGGTTGTACGGCTCATTGTCCTGGCGAGCCCAATCGCGGTGAGTCAAAAACAATAACAATATTGATGCTTCTTCTACACTATGGCAACATATAGGGGGCGCGGTGTCCAGCGAGAATGGCCAGAGACGGCTACTGATTATGTGATAAGGCGACCCTCTCACTGGCACCATCGCCAGCCATGGCCACACTCGAAAAGTCTTTGATCATGATCAACGAAGTTGCAGTTTGACCGCCTCGGAACACAGTCATCTGACTACAACTCTCGTCAACATCCAGTACAAAGCGCATTATCAAATTGGCTTGTCCGAACAGAGTGCATGACAAAGCAACGACACAACAATGACTCTAAAGAGATGCCCTTGGGGTATGGATATTTCACTATTAGTAAATGCGTGCTAGCAGGCATACGACAGGCATGCACTTTGACTCATTGTTGCATCATTATACGATATATTGATTGTGATTGTAGCCAGGTACGGCCCAGAGACAGGCACGGGCCCAAACGCGAACGATGAGCCTTGTTCAGCCGCCTTGTACTACTAAGATTGTCGCACGCGCACACACATCCCATTCTTGGCCTGGCTAAGCCCATTCATGGATTATTTAACGTATAAACAATGCTTGTGGATTTCTAAATCACTTCTCAATCTTCCCTCTGGACGCAGCTTTCTTTGCAAATTTCAACTTGAACTTGTGGTCGCGGCGCTGCCTATGCCAGCTATGGACATTGATGCAGAGCTCTCTTATCTTCGCTCAGCAGCAACCTATAACGCGGAGGTCAAGGCACTCACAATGGAAATGGAGCCCATGTTATCGAACGCGATCGAAACGCACCTGAGCAGGATGCGTTTGACTATCGAGATCAGAGGCCTCCAGGTCCAGCTGGTCAGTGCCTATATATGCATAATTATAAGTCACGCTAGATCCGAGCCGCTATTTTTTTTTCAGGACGCATTGAGAGAGTCTCATACAGCGGCATTCACTGTCGCTGTCACGACATGCATGGATTTAATAGTTCCGTTATGGCAGCTGCGAATCTTGTGCGGTCCATCCGCCTTCACTTTCAGCAACATTGGCCTCATTTCCCTGTCCTTCTGGGTCTACCACCGCGCATCGATCGCAAGAATCGATGCACGTGTGCTGATCGCTGTGGGAGTGCTACTGCAATTTATGGCGTATACACCACAGGTGATCCGGACAAGCATATTCGCCATTCATCTACACGCCATGCGACATCATGCTCAGCGATCGGCCGCATGTGGAGTGTGGGCATTATATATCCACATATTCATAGTGCTCTACGAGCGCACTCGCGTTTTGGGCCCGGCCCCTTCTTTCCAAACTCAAGTAGCACGCACTCTCTTCGGACTTGCCTCAAAGTGGCCTATACTTCCAGGCCCCTTTCAAATCGAGAAACCATCTTCCGTCATCTCAATCCTTCCGCCAAATTTTATCTCTGCTTGGGCTAAGGACGCCTGGGCATATGTTTTCCCAGTGTCGATTCGGACGGCTGCGTGCATGCCATTGCATTTTATCACATCGATTTGCGCAACATACGGCGTGAGCAGAACAGCAACGATCGTGATTCCAGCAGGAGGATATGGGAGGTCGGGTTATACTCTGCGCTTTCGAGTTCCTTGGAGCTCTCAACCTCTCATAAGCCGCCCACTGCGAAGATACCGAACCAGCGCCTCGGTGGCCATGCAATTCGCAAGGATTTTGGTGGGAACTGCTCTATCCTTGCATGTCGTTGGCAGAACGATGGTCTGCCTGCATGATCGACAGCAGTACCACTTTTCAAACACACTGGGGAGTGGTTACTTGGACGGTGATTGGATCTTTGCGCCTCATGTCGATGCATGTGGGCGTCAAAATCTATGGGATGGAGGATACCGGCGATACAGCGCTCCAACATAACGTTATTCACAGAATCATATGCACAAATTGTTTCAGTCGTCGTAATCAATGAGAGCACTGTGTATTCACGTCAAACTCGAGGCTGAGCAGCGTGGAATCGAGAGCGGAGATGGGGCCGTGTGAGTGCTTGTTTCTGGTTATACTAGTCACCGTAAATGCCAGGTATTTAAATTCGCATATATATATCATGACTTGAGTGAGCCATTCGCTGGTTCTAATGATAGCCATAACCTAACACGGTCCAAATTTAAACCAGTCCCCCCCCCCGGAACAGAATATCGTAACGTTGTTCAAGTGTGAAATTTATGGTACCGTGGGCGTCAAGGAATGAAATGGCATAACCGACAGAGATAGGAGTACATGGTGGCGAAAGCGTTCGAGAAAGCTGTACATATCGTGTTCGTGCGACTCGGGGCGCCCCGAGGGGTTCACAAAACACTGGCATCAGAGGATCCGCCAATATCATACCCATCTGCGCACTGAGTGTGCTGCACACCATTCAGAGCGCTCCTGAGAGACCGTTCAGCGCGCAATCCTGAGTACTCGAGTCTGGAGCTCCGAAAGGACAAGGACTCACGTCGATGACGACACACGCGGCGCAAAGTGCAGTTTCACAGGTCTAAGTCGCTCTCTGCGCGTGCTGGCTCCGCAGATCCAGCACAGAGCGTGGGAATCACATTGGTTCGTTCTAACGCAGCGCATGGCAAATAGATGCCCTGTCATATTCGAGAGTGAGTGCCACTGACGCGCACCACGGTAAGGCGAATGATATGCTTACCGCACTTTGCCAACACAAAAGAGCAGCGTGGACCAGCGTCGCATCGCGCATCGTCCAGATGAGCCAACGAACACATCGATTGCCAGTGGGAAGACATAGAGTCGACAGGTGTTGCTGGTCTAAGGAGGATGTCAATTGGGTGGAGGATTGAACTTTGGCTAGCGGCCGGGGGACGATATCGGTTGTGTATCTCACATTTAGTGCTTGCACTCGTATTTATACGTTTTGCGCTCCCACAATCTTGCCTTTCCCGCCATGAGCGCTTTGTCCACCAAGCGGCGCTGTCGACGACCAAAAACGGGAATCCAATGGAGGACACGCGCATTGCGCTTGCAGAGCGCAGGTCATCGAATCTAAAATGCACAGTCTTGAACTGGGCTGATGAGTGCCGAGAATAGAATTACGTGGTCTCCGTACCAGCCGTTGTGAAGTGTATGGGAGCACAATACTTCGCTATAGTACTAGTAGCGCAGCGAGCTTTTTCGCGACCTATTAATTCCGAGGGCACTTGAAAATGTGGCTGTGCTGGGCCTCTGTTCAAGTTATAATTATCAGTTGGAATGGTGGGGAGTATTCACTATGCGTGATTATCCAGGAATCTGCAACAAAATATGAGCTCATATTCCAAACGAAAAAAGGGTTGGCGAAATTGGTCAGCAATGTGACGGCTAGGCTTGCCTTTCGCCATGCGCCACGGCAGGGTGTTGATGAAAATTGTGTTAGGGGTATTACCAGCAGTCGCTCTGTGCACACACCGAGAAGTCCCATCGCCCGAGGCTTTGTATAGAAAATTGGGCTGTTGGATATGGTGTCGCGCCTGACTGCTTCTGGATGTGAACTGTATGCAGTTGAATGGCAAATGCTCTCAAGCTTCTCACTGAAATTTACGCAGCCAAGTGCGAGAGTGAAATCGGCGTCGATTATGGCCAATGAGTCGTGGACAGCCCACGTGGCTGTCAATCTGTGCTGGTTCCAGATGCGAATTCGAGCCTGGGTGTTTAGCATGCCTGCCTTGCCAAGTGTATCGTCAGTGGCATTCATTTCCGCGCGGTGAACGTGTTCATCTGTGACATATAGGACATGGGTGCCCCGCCGAGACCGAGCTGCCGTTCTTCAACGCTTTCGACGCCTTTTTCGTCTGCAGAAGCGACGGCCCGCCCGTCGCGATTGATAAGGCCGCGAATTTTGACGTGCACGACGGCTTGACTTTGGTGCCCGTGTGGCCATCAGTCGCAACGTTAAAGTATATAGCATAGACGTCCGGTAGGTCGATTGTAAGGAACATATCACATATATCTACTCAATAGGAGGTTCCGGTATGCGTCAACGGAGGCCGCCAAATCTGGAGGAACGGCTGTGACATGGGAATAAGACAGCGACGGCAACTCGTAATCAAAGCACAGCTGAGGGAAGGAGAAGCAGCGGAGCTGAAGATCTTGCGCGGTGACACTGAAGCGCTTTACCCGACGGTATCGCTGAAAGAGGACAGACAGCCGAGCTGGATCATATCATCATGAGCACGCATACGCCACCGGTCTCGAGGAGCGAATCCGGACGCACCACATAGTTCAGGCCGCCGAACCAGTTTGCCGGCGGCCGCCATGCTATACATCATGGAGTGCGTGGACTGCACGCAGGTGGGATGGCTGGCTGCCCCTCGAATCTGAAAGACGTCGAGTGCCCAGAGCGGGATGGCGGACGCGACTACGGTGTTCTCAAAGTAGTTGTACAGGAGCTACATGCGATCTCCGTGAGCACTAAGAGAGATAACGAGGACGGGCGGAGCACTCACCTCCACGCTTGAAACCAGAAGCTCCTCGTCGGACGGCGTAATAGCATCGATGCTCACCACAGAGTGCACTCTATCGATGCTGGCGCCAAGTTCACGCGCGAGATTTGCGTATGCGTCGATGTCAACAGTGGCACCGGATTTGACTTGCGCGATCGTTTCCGCGATGGTCTGCATGAGCGCTTGGGCGATCGAGCCGCTGACGGATGCTGAGGTCTCGAGGAGTGAGTGGCCGACGGCGGCGTCGGAGCTCGCGGGGAGTTCGAGGAAGAGGTCGGGGGTGTCCATGTCGTATGCAGCGACTTTCGGCTCGCGGGGCGAGTTTGCTATATACCACGGCGAGCAGACTCCTCCAAAGCGAATCTCTCGCCGCCAAAGCGGCGGTGGCATCAGATCAGCGCCGCGTCCACCACCGTGTGACAAGCTCCTGGGAGGAATGTCGAGTCTAATGGAAAGAGCAGTTCTACCGCAATTCGGGAAAGTGGATTCAGTGACGACGCAGGGACTCGGACTCGATGAGCCACAGCAGCAAGAAGTCATTCAGCCAATCTTCTCTCGCAAGAGGCGATCCCCTCGACTTGAGGATTCGTCAAGGTCTAACGATAGGGCGCTCGAGGAAGCAGATTTACCAGCATAGTGTGTTACAAAGCGGTCGAATTCCAGGGTGGGTGGTGGCTGCCAGCGACCCAGCGGTGATGCCAGTGATTCGTGAGCGTTTGAACAGAGCGATTCGTCCACGATCGGAGACAATAGAACCCATTGAGCGCTGTCTACAAGCTCCGAGTCGGCGCTTTGCCCCTTGCTGCGACCCTACCACAATACGACGTCCAAATCCAGCAATCGTTTGCTAATTACTTCTCTGCTTCAATCCACCATGCATCGACCAACTCTCGAAGAATCTATAAAGCCCCGGCCACCGGCTCAGGATATCGAGCTCGCGACACAATGACATCCTACCCAAGAACCTATCCGGTGCCTCCCAGCCATCTGCGCTTGCACCCTGCTTTGCAGTTGACGATTGACGTGAGTGTCCAGCTGCATCGATATCAATGTGTCTGAGCGTAACAACAGGAAATACCCATCATGAGGCGAGCGTTTCCCTTGGACTACAAGGCTCCAGTGCAGTGCGTGATATCCTCGCGAGCCCTTTTTGCTCAATGTCAAGCAATGCTCAACTTCACTTTTGCTCAGGACGATCAAGGCGAAATCGATTGCTAAGCGGATCCATGGCCAGCTGGATGCGGGGATGTGCACCCACGTTGCCCCGTTGCCTTCACCCCCAGTGCTGTGCGTTCACCCGAAACGACGTTGTCCATTCGACTCTGACAGCCTTTCTTCCGTTTGCGATAGTCACGAAGGCGGCGCCTTGAAGCCGGTGGGCGAGGGAGATCAGCATTCCAGTCCCGGCCCTGCAGAGTCGGACGTGATGGACGCGAGCATAGCAGAGAACGGTGCAGCCAAGGCTGAACGTCCGCCTCCCCCAAACCCGAAGACTGCCAGAGCGACACCGTCAGACAAGCCTGGAGGCCCGTGCGGCACCTCTTCTAACAGCCATGATGCTGTTCTTCCACGCGCGATGAATGCGGATACCGCAACTCAGAGGAGGTACGGTCACCGCCGGCTCATTGTGGGCGTATCGACTGACTCACCCGTATCAGCAATCAACCTGCATCTCGAGAGCGTGAGGCGACGACTGGTATCCCGGCAGTGTCTGCTGCAGAATTCATGGACGTCGATTGCGAAGCACAGATGTCGCTGGCACCGATCTTTGGGGAAGTCGGCGCCACGGCCACCGCGGTCTCGAGCTGTGCGTCGTCGGTGCCAAAGGCTTCGTGCGATCTGTGAGCTTCCTCGCCCAGCGCTCACTGCACCACGCTCACAATATCCCAGAAGGGACACTCCTGCTCCACACGCAGGCCAGACCAGGACAGCTTCTTTTGCTCGGTAAGTACCCAGCATGGTTTGAGCGGCAGGGTTGGTCTGATATCCTCGCGTGATGGCTTCCAGCACGCGCAGCATGACGCGTCGCGGGACGCCTAGCTCGGACAACCTAAGCAACGCCGCGGCCCAAGGGGTTGCGGCAGTGATTGCCAGCGATCAGTAAGCGTCGCAATCTTCCATCGCTGATCGCCTCCCTCTGACGCGCTACCAGGTTACAGGAGGTCGGAGGCAAACGGGCTCGACCTGCGCCTGTCAACGACGATGGCGCGGGCCCAAAGCGTCCTCGGTTTGAACATCCGAGGTGAGTGGCTGTTTCCTGCAGATCGTAGCTTGCCACTGAGAACTTCGCGTAGCCTGGGGTCAGCGGTTGCGCATCGGGGAGACCCCGTGCTTCGACGCCAAGAGCGAGCGATTCGCTCTGTCGATGAGCACAGGACCCAATGGTATACTTGCTCAGGACCCGCGGCCATCGAACTTGGTATCGTCGAGGGCTTTTCGTTCGAGCCCAGACCTTGCGCCAATGACTTGCTTTTGCATTGGTATGGCGCCGAACCGCAGAGCTTGCAAAGCTTCATCTGCCAAGATAGCCAGGGGCAGCTGCGATGGGTGAAGATTGACATGCGGCACCGGCATCCTCAGCTTTCGCGGCATCGATTCAACGTCTTGCCCTGCGGGATGCCGGGATGGGTGCAAGCCAAGACTGTCACCAAGTACAAATCCTCTACGTCTCCCATGACGGTCGCGGCCTAGAGCAACTTTCCTTGTATACGTATCTTCGTTGTGTCCGGTGTCTATGCAATTATTATTCGAGTTCATATAAGCACAAAGCAACATGATTGAGAAAGGAGCATTAGGCTTATAATGATGCACGCGTTGAAATACGAAATTAATATTGCTACTTTAGTGGGATCGTGCGCGAATCGTACGCTACTAGCTGTCGATCTACCAGTAGCTCGGCACGGTGTTAGGTATCTTATCAGGCCGTATTTGAGCCTATAAATTCTGCTTCCACCGCCTCGCTTTCGCTTCCACATCTCACCACCAGTTACATCGCTTCACTCTCACCCGCATCATATTTACAATTGCCTACTATGATTTTACGTTCCCGGGATAAGAAACGACGTCGCAGCCAGTCATTGCAGCCTGATTCGAGGCCTTCGGGAGATGCCAGTAACAGGGATGGAGAGGATGAATACGGAGAATCCGAGGTAATAACTACTTCCTAGTCTTAATTGCGGATAGCTAACTAACAATACAAGCAGTGTGGATCAGTCAACATCAAAGACAATGTAGAAGCGACCTATCCGTGCTCTAGCTCACCAGAAGTTGACGAACTTGCCTCGGGACCGGATTCGGCTCAGGCCACCGGCCCCCCCAAGAGAGGGCCTGGTGTAAGGTCGCCGCGAAAAGAGCAACCGAACAAATGCACAAGCCCGGGATGCAAGGCGACCCTCACGCTAGAGGACAAGCAGAGAAAGCTAGTCAATTGCGCAATGCATAGGAGCATTCATAACAGGGCTAAGAGGGAATCTTATTCGAATAAAAAAGTGAGCTATTGCATGTTTTTATACAGCACAAGAGACCTAATCCTACTGCAGAAAAAGCTATCCAGCGATTCTACCACATCTATGCCATCTCACGCGGTCGCAGATGACCTCGAGCAATCTGCTGAGACCAATAGGGCCGCGGGTAGTCCTGTGTCGAAGGAGGTGGGTTTGTCCATCTGCTTCTGCGTCTCCGAGGGCTTAAACCCACTCGCAGAAACTACTCTCCACTGATTCTACTACGCTGTAATCGTCAAGGATCTGCAACCTGGCGTTCATCGCGTGACGTCTAATATGTCTCACCCCCAAATTCAACCGACCTCGAATTTCTTTTTGATTTTGCAACGTCTGCCATTCTAAGTTGAATGCAAAGATCGTAATAGTTTGCTTTTGTTGGACTCTTAGTTCACGTGTTCATGTAGTTTGCAGTGGATAAACACAGAGTTTTATAGCATGATTATCGCCTGAATCCGAATAGCGCAATCCAGTATTATTCAGGCAGTACTTCATATCGCGCAAGCGGTACATAAGGTGTGTCAAAGCTGCCAACGACTGGGTTGTCTTGTGATAGAAGCGGCAGAGATGGAGGTGGCATCAGATGGTCACTTAGAACGTACAAAAGTGAGAAAGGCGCTAAGCAGGCCCCTCTACTTTGACTCTTATCAGTCCTTACCCACAATGTATTAGTAAGTAGCTACAAGTGAAAATTGGAAGCAAAATTTAAGTAGGCTCGAGGTTCATGAAGGTCACAAATAGCCCATCTAGTTCGAAAACTTGATACCCTGCCAATGCGAGCAGGTCATCCAGATGGCCTGAAGTGCGATGCCGATCATCTGACCAGCGCTGAGATTGTTGCTGTTGCTGTAGGTGGTCATTTTGACTTTCTTCGAGACCTGAGGCTATCCCATCGCCCTCTTATATACAACGCGGCGGCGCAAAGCGGCTCGTCAAAGCGACATTGTGGTCGGCGCTTCCACAGTCAAACGGCATCCGATTGGACTGATAAAAAGGTTCGAGAGTTCGAGAGTGCGAATCGTGGACGCCAGTCGCCGAGCTGAGAAGGCGAGGATGTCGTCAGGATGAGGAAGCGGAATCGACAGGATAGGACAAGAGGATTCGGGGCCTTTCGCGTTTCCTGTGACTCGGTTAGACGCGTAGGAGATTCCGTCCTCAGCGACGAATATAGGATCACCCAATCCAGTGATCCTTTGTGCCAAGGGCTGTGGGCCTCGTAACTCTCCCTGCATCGACCTCCGAATCTCACAGAGAACAATCGTCGGGCACAAAGCGCCAAGCCGATTCTTTAAATGGGTAACCGTGTGCTGCCGTCAAAGGTTCAAAGCTATACACTTGGGTTCAAGCCAAGGGAGGGCTATGGTGGTCCGGTGGTCACCGGTCGGGTTGGTGATAGTGTCGTCGTCAAGCCGTCACTCAGAGTTCAACCTGGGTGAGGGCAGGGGGCGGCGAAGACAATAGATTGGCTATGATGAATAGCAATTAGTGAATGATGAGCGTGTGCGAGAGGCCATACCTTGACCGAGCTGCCGGACTGGCAATGAGCAGTCGGTGTCGTCCGAATAGCCCTGAGCGTAAAATTGGTGGTGACAGTGGTATTCGGCAGTGGTCGTCGTCGTCGTCGTCGTCGTCGTCGTCGCGGGAGAGGAAGGGTCGGTACTGGTAGTGCTGGCAGAGACAAACCGCGAGGAAGTAGTGGAAGAACGATCGTCAATTCTCACAAGTCTGATTCGGGCTCTGTATACCTTTCCCTTCCTCTCTCCCACTACGAGGCACCCGGTCGCTCTATATCTTGTCTCTTCAGTTGGTCGTCAGGCATGTTTTATTCATGTATTCTAGCATTGAATAGATCTGACCACTCCCTTCAGCTCCCCCAAGACCCTCACCGCCTAATGGACCCAGCGCACTGAATCGCGTTAAGTCCCTCCCGTCGCTTAAGCTCTATCCCCATCGTTGACTACGACTACTAACCGCATTTCACTTCGTAGAATCCCCACTCTGTATGATTGAATCATGTAGATTGGCTTCGACCCTGGGGCGACATCTTAAACCTCAGCAAGAACATCCATGGCGACCGGACCATGGTGTAATGCTCTATGTGATTGAAACACGTAGACCATCCGCCATAGGACCTTCTCGACGATTGACAATTGGACGACAAAATTTGAGCTGATCATACGCCTTGGACGACGCTGGACCCATCGCGGTTGGACCACGGCAGTCGATATGGTGTGCCACTCTATGTGCTTGAAACACGTAGACCATCCACCTATGAAGAGCTTCTCGACATTTGACTTGGACGATACACCTTTGGCTGATCATATACCCTATTAGCATTTGTGCAGACTACCTGCCTCTTGTCTTGATACACGAGAGTTTTGCTTTACTTACAAACTACATTTACATTCCTGTTCGATACATCTCCCTTTGGCTTTCTATTCGGACGTGGGCTTGTTCTTCCTTCCTTGTTCCATGCTATCCGCTTGCCAAAATACGCTCTGCGCGGCTGAACAGCCAGTCCAGCTATCAATATTACTTGTGATACAGATTCATACATGCGTGCCTTATGATGAATTCATCCAATGAGACGATGTCACGCATGTCTATCTATCGAGAGATTTCATTATTTGCGGGCGGGCCATCAGGCCATCTACTCCCAGGGATGATTCGGTTTATTTCGTGGAGATCACCTGCGTTGGCCTACAAGATTGGAAGGTGACACCCTTCTACGGTCTGCTCTCCGATCCGACCACATGCACGTTCTTTTCCCCACGTTGGTCCCTCAGAACACCAATCTTATCATACGACCGGCTCTATTACTTGAATCATGCCGATGAGCCGACACTGCACGTCTTGATCTACATGATCCGCCCGCCGTTTCTCTACCAATACATCGTTTCGTAATGCACTCAAAGTACAGCCCTCTATCGATTGGTCAAACTATGCACTGACTTAAATATTAATCAGATTACCGAATATCGATACCTCAAAGCCATCTTCACGTCAGCGATCGACTGGCGAACTATGATTGACCATCTGCGCCGTAACCCATCGTTCCACAACAAAATTCGAGAGGACACCGTGATCGTTCAGGAGGACGCCGGCACAATTACCTTTGCAGAACTTCTCTTCGTATTCCAATGTTCTATCAATAACGACCAAGGCCCATATTCTCTTGCGCTGGTTCAAGGTTACGACGCGTTCATTCTACGCTCACAAAGACCGCCATCAAATGTAATTTGGAAATGATTCACGTACGGGCCCAGCCCCCCCCCAAAATAACCTCGCTTGATCTTCGTTGACTCCATTGTCCGAGGCGCTATTTTCGCGAGCGCTAACGATGCTCCTAATGAGAGTATATATAAGTATAGTGCGAGTGCGACTCGCTGAAATCGAACGAACAGACTTTTTCAGTGCAAGTCAAAGTTTTTAAGTGCGACTGAGGTTTTTCGGTGCGACTCGGACGCTTTGCAG